>QEPC01013541.1:116597-134397 GCA_003113815.1 Sphenodon punctatus
CACACACACACACACACACACACACACACACACACACACACACACACACACCCTCTCAAGTAATTTCTTTTAGACAGCATTGTGAGTGCACAAAGATCAACATATGGTAGTTCAGCTCCCAGGCTGCTGCATTCAGTCTTTAACTTTGGCCACTTTCACACCTTACTGGGGAGGCAGGAAAACTTCTGTGGTTGCAACTGCAGGTCTATTCTCATGGGAATCTGCACACAGGAGAGTGCACTATTCTGCTTTTATCCCATGAGAATACTTGCACATGACTGGGTCCCCCAAGATAGCTTTTATAGCAATAGGCATTCTTGCTGGATAATAGTGCATTTCCACGTATGCTAATTCCTGTGAAAATAGAGCAGCGATTGCACTCACCAGGGAGGCAGGGTTCACAAGTTCACAAGTTCGTAACTTGTGAAAGTGGCCTCAGTTTTTAGATTGTCAGGTATGAGTGATTTACAACTTGATCTTTCAAGCTAATTCACAGGTAATAAAAACATAGGGGAAGCAGTTTATGTTGGGGTTTTTTATCTCTTGTGAATGCAGTCACAATTTAAAAAATATATGGGGGCAGAAACAGTTTAGAGTGGGGTCATAAGTCTTCGATCACAATAAGGCATTGGAAGTGCTTTCTGTGAGTTAACCATCTTGTGTGAGTGCTTCCAATGAATTAAAATTTATTTATTTATTGAATTTTTTATGCCGCCCATCCCACAAGGCTCAGGACACCTTACACACAAAAGTTAAAAATATTAAAATACATACAGTAAAAACACCCTCCCCACAAACCCCTATCCTTCCCCACAAACCCAGCCAAAAGTCCAACCAAACCCCACCTATCCCTGCCTGACAAATGCTTTCCCAAATAAAAAAGTTCTGCACCGCTTTTGGAAGATAGCCAGGCTCAGGTTCAAGCGAACCTCCTAGGGAAGGAAATTTCATAAAACTGGGGCAGCAAACAAAAACACCCTCCTGTGCACTTCAGCCCCACAGACAAGGGTAGCAGGAGGGCATACCCAACCAACCATAGGGGCCACAAAATGACATGGTAGGACAGGTGGTCTACAGATATGTAGGATCCAGACCATAAGCACCCTGAATTGTGTCCAGAAAGCTATGGAGAGCCAGTACAGACCTCAGATCACGCGTGTAATGTGCTCCTGGCAACTAGACTCCCAAAGGAGCCGAGCTGTCACCTTCTGCACCAGCTGCAGCTTTCAAACAGTCACTAAGGTCAACCACGCATAGAGCTCATTGCAGTAGTCTAGCCTTGAGGTGATGAAAGCATGGATAGTGACCAGAACGGAATCAGAAAGAAATCTATCATCTGCATTCCTTCTAATGTGTGATAGAATTAATGCACCTATCAATTAACCTTAATTGCTACAGGATGAAATTGGGGATAAATCCCCGACTGTCTGTCTAGGCTGGATAATGTATTCTTAAGAAAAGAAACAAACTCAGCATAAAGGGACCAGGGAAGCAAGGATGGGAAAGTGGGAACAATGAAAATGTGGAAATGTAAATGCCAGCAACAAAGGGTATTTTTAGGGCGTTTTCAGACAAGACACTCTTCACCCATTATTCATGTTACAGGGCACCCACAGGGCAACACTGTAGCCCTGCAACAAGTATGTGGGTAGTGGGTGACGAGTGTCTTGTCTGAAAACACCCTTAGACAAGCACCTCCCCTCTGCAGTGGTGCAGTGGTGCCCCTATGAGTGTTTTGCAACATGTATAATGGGAGGGTAGTGGGTGGCGAGGAGGCCTTGTCTAGAAGCAGCAGGCACAGAGTGAGTACAGGCTGAGGCATATATTCACAGAGTTCACAACAAATCACTCACAACGAAGAGTACATGGGAGAAAAGTTGGATATGAATGCAGCCCCCCCAGCCTAGCCTAGCCTACTAGCCTAGCCTGAGGTAGCGTGGGGTCTGGCTGGCGGTGGCATGAGCTGGGTGACCTGAGGGAAGCCACAGCCCCTGTCAGGAGAGAGAGACGGCGAGCAGAGGTGGGAAGTCACTGTCCCCGGACCAGCCAACGGACCCAGGGGGCCGGACCAGGAAGGGGACTGCTTCTTCCTCCCACCCCGCTTGCCACCAGTGACAGGACACCACCGAACCCCCACCCCACAGCGGAGGGGAGCAGAGCTCTGCCAGACCCCAGCTGAGATGCGGCAGCTTCTCCGGCAGAACACTGGGGAGGGGACTGCTCCCCCACCCACTCTTAGCCACACCCCTTCCTGCTGTGGCCGACCCGGGTGAGGGATCCATTAGGCAGCGCATGACTCTTCTGCACTCGAAGCCTCTTTTCCTGCTCTGACTGGAGTCTTTCAAATTGCCCGGCGGTTCCTTAGCTTGTAGTTGAGTGAAACAGAGGGTTGCTACCTTGTAAACAAGGTTCTTCGAGAGGCTCCGAACATTCTCACAAACGGGTTTGCGCATGCGTGACCTTCTCTTACCGGCATATACCAAGCTCCAATTCAAATATGAAAAAAAAATTGACACGCCCCCACAGTATATAAGGTAGTCTCCCTCCTCAACCCAACAGTTCCTTCCAACTAGGAAAGAGTTATAAATTCCCAGTGGGGCAGGAAGGGTGGGCATTTGTGAGAATGTTCGAAGCCTCTTGAAGAACCTTGTTTACAAGGTAGCAACCTTCTGTTCTTCTTCAAGTGGCTCCGCCCATTCTCACAAATGGGAGATTACCAAGCCTAGATAAGGCGGTGGGGGGATTTAACTTAAATGTCCATTAAAACACAAAGAAAAATGGTGCAGGAAATCGAAGATAATTTAATAAATTGCACAACTGAAGTGCAACCATAACAGAAATGAGGTACAAACAATATATTTACTACACCAGAGAGCATATACACTGCATCGAAGTGATACAATAAGCCTTAAGAAGGTTTACCCACTGATGAGAGGACCGAAATTCCCAAAGCAGTATCAACTTGGGAAGCCAGATGAATGGAGTAGTGTTTAATAAAAGTGTGTTGAGAGGACCAAGTGGCAGCTCTACAAATTTGCTGAGGAGAAATATTCGAAAAGGCTGCCATAGTGGCTCCAGTTGCTCTAAGAGAGTGGGCAGTCAAGTTAGGTGGTACAGGCAATTTAGCATTAGAGTAAGCAGAGGATATAGTTTGGACCAGCCACTTGGAGATGGTTTGAGAGGATATTTTAAATCCTAATGTATGCTACGAGGGGGAAACGAAAAGGTTGTCTGATTTCCTGCAGTCCTTGGCTTTATCTAGGTAAATGACAATAGCTCTTTTTACATCTAGGATATGGGCCTTTCTCATGAAATCAGAGTCAGGAGGGGAGGGGACAAAAACTGGGAGAACCTTCTTTTGTTGGAGAGAGAGGCTGAAACTACCTTGGGAATAAAAGAAGGGTGAGCAGAAATCTCCACCCTATCAGGAAAAAACTGCATGTATGGACTTTTAATATTGATAGCTGCCAACTTGCTAACCCTTCTAATAGAGGTAATCACTGTGAGAAAGGCTGTCTTAAGAGACCAGCTAACCAGGTCTGCCAGATCTGGGGGCTCAAAGGGGTGACCTGTAAGAAATTCCAGGACCAAGGTCAAGTCCCACTGAGAGACAGGTGTCCTAATAGTAGGGAAGAGGTTGTTTAAACCCTTCAAAAATCTCTTAACCTTTGGGTGAGAAAAAAGCGAGGAGGTACCTACTAATTGGAGACACTTAGAGATAGCTGAGAGATGGACCCTCAATGACGAGTGCGACAGGCCAGATTCAGCTAAAGACAGAATGTAAAACAGGACTAGGTCAATGGATACCAGGTCAATAGTTTTAGAGACACTTGCTAACCAGTGCGAGAATCTAGCGAATTTAGAGTTACACGATTTCTCAGTGGATTCTTTGATGTCACTAGCCAGGACCAATGACAACCTATCCCTTATACAACTGGGCATTAAGGGTAAATCATCCTGAACGCGTGAAGGTTCATTCTGTGCAGATCCGGGTGTAAGACCTGACCCTGGTCCCTGGACAACAGGTCTGGTGGGAGTGGGAGTGAGAAGGAATGGCTGGATAGGCGAATCAACTGAGTGAACCAATCTTGGGCAAGCTAAGATGAGATTTGTACCCTGGGTAACCACCTTCTCCTGGGCAACCACCTTTATACTTGTGGCGAAAGCATCTACAACAGGGGTGCCCCATAAATGAGCTAGATCTAGGAAAATCTCCCTGGAGAGCTCCCACTCGTGGTTCTCTACACCCAGCCTGCTCAAGACATCTGCTCTTGTGTTTAAATTCCCAGCCACATGGGAGGCGATGATGTGAATGTTGTGTGATATGGCAAACTCCCAAATTTCTACAGCGATTCTGCAAATTTGGGGGAACCTTGTACCCCCCTGTTTGTTTAAGTACCAGACCGCTGTGGAGTTGTCTGTAGCGACATTGACGGTTTTCCCTCGGAGAAGAGGATAAAAGGACTGAAGGGCTTTTAAAATAGTTTTGATCTCCAGCAGGTTTATGTGCAGGTGCCTCTGAGCTGTAGTCCATGTTTCTGAGGCATCCAGATGCTGTAGGTGGGCTCCCCAACCTGTTAACGAAGCATCTGTAGTTAGTCAGCACTGGGAAGGGTTTCACGAAGGGGGACCCAGCCAAGACACAATGCCTTTTAGTCCAGAATGATAAAGAGTCAATAACTAAGAGAGTAACACGTAGCTTCTTATGTTGATAATCTACCAAGGGGTTAAATAGTTTTAAAAACCATAACTGCAGAGTCCTCATGTGCAGTCTAGCAAAAGGAGTGGTAGCTGTGGTAGAGGCCATCAGACCTAAAAGCCTCTGAAACACCAAGGCTTTCTGGACTCTGTGGATAGATATAAGTCTAACCAAGGCAGAAATGTCAGAAAACCTTTCCACTGGGGCAAAGACCTTAGCCAGGGAAGAATCCAAAATCGCCCCTATATAGGAGGCGTTCTGCGAAGGGGACAGAGAAGATTTTTTTTAAATTAACTGAAAGGCCCAACCTGTAGCACAATTGCAGGGTAAGGTGAACACTTTGATTTAAAATCTGAGGGGAAGTGGCAATGAGGAGCCAGTCATCCAAGTATGGAAATATGTCCACCCCTCTTTTGCAAAGAAAGGCAATAACTGGGACCATGACCTTAGTGAACATTCTGGGTGCGGAGGGCAATCCAAATGGAAGGGAGGAGAACTGAAAATGACCAGAATTGTGAACAAATCAAAAAAATCTTCTGGATAAAGGGTGAAGCCTAATATGAAAATAAGCGTCCTGGAGATCAATCACAGAGTACCATTGTCCCTGATGCAAAAATGAAGACAACCTTTCTAATGTTAGCATTTTAAATTTGTGATAAGACACAAAGGTATTTAGCCTTCTAAGATCCAAAATGGATCTAAAACCACCGTTTTTCTTTTCGATTAGAAAAAAAATTGAGTAAAATCCATAAGATGCACAGGAGGCATCAACCAGTTCAATTACACCCTTATTATACAAGTTGGAAATTTCTTTATTGAGTTCTAGAACCTGGAGGTTAGAGGGAGAGGTCAATTTAACGTGAGGGGAAACATCAGGGAGGGTGGTAAAGGAAACCTTGTAACCAAACTGTATAACAGATAAAACCCACTTATCACTTGTAATGTGATCCCAAACAGAGATGCAACTTGATAAGGCAAAACTAAAGTTAAAAGGTGTGGAAGAGACTTGAGCTCTAAACAGTAATTGTCATTTACTCCCTCTTCTGGCAAAAGAGGAGTACTGCTTGCCAAAGCTACCCCTCTGCTTATAAGGGATATACTGTTGCCTCCCTCTGTTCTGATAAGAGGTACTAGGTGGTGTATACCTTTTATTATAGGGCTGCACCCCAGAGTAATAGGGCCTCTGCTGCCTATAATAGGATTGCTGCTGCTGGGGTCTATAGGAAGAATAATGACCTCCCTGGTCTTTAGAAGTGATTTTTATTTTTATGGCAGTAGCCTTTGATTTTTGTATTTTCTCCAGGATGTCATCGGTGTCCTAGACCAGCCTGGTCAAATGGTAGGTTCTTGATTTTTGCCCGATGGTGGGAATCGATCTTGGTTCCTCTGAGCCAGGCAAAGCGACGCGTAACGATCGCGTTTGCCACCCCTCTGGCTGCCGTCTCGGAGGAATGCCTGGAGGTCTGAAGTTGAAACCTGGCGGTGTTTCTTCCTTCAGCACATAGAGTTAACAGTGCATGTTGCTTGTCCTTCAGGATGGATGGTACGATCTTACTGACCTCATCCCACAAGTGGTGTTGATACGAGGACGTAGCCGCCGCATAATTAGAAGTCCTCATTAACATGGTTGGGGATGCAAACGCTTTTCTTCCAAAAACATCGATCCTCCTATTCTCCCAGTCAGCTGGGGAGGTATCTTGCAAAATACGCTCAAATTTCTCCACCGACGCAGACACCACCAGAGAGTTGGGCAAGAAGGGGTGCTTGAAGAAGATCGAGCTCTGGGCTGGTGGGAACAAATAAAATGAACTGGCCGTAGAAGTTACTGGGTGAACTGCAGCAGGAGTCATCCAGATCTTGTCAGCATCCGCTGAGTGTCTCTTTAACAACGGCAAAGTTAACTTAGGCTGCATTGGCTTTTCGACAGAAGAGTAAGCCGGGTCAATATCTTGTTCCATCATAGCAGCTGTCTCCAATTTCAGTGCAGAGGAATATCTTTTCAGCAAGTCCTGAAAGTCCCTATGATCCTGTGAGGATCCCATTGCCGTAGAGCCCTGTACAACATCAGGAGGAGGAGGAGAGATATTTTCCTCTTCCTGAATCCCCTCAAAGTGTTGGGGGGTCTCCGGTGTCGACACGACGTCGATAGGCTCAGGCTGGGGCTCGTGAGTAGGAGACTCCTGCTGCACGTCTTGTGAAGTGGGCACCTGCCGGGGGAGGTTCCACAAAAATCTGCGCTCTTGAGAGTTTAATCTTCTTCAATAACTGCCTCCTTTTTTCTCTCTTTGCTAGGTAAGCCTTCTTTGCGTCGGCAGACATCGAGGCATTACGATCCTCAGTGGTGGGATGGGAAGTCGACATCGACTGGTCTCTCATCGACGTTGACGGGATACTCGCCGACGTCGATGCTTTACTTCTCGACGTCGAAGCCTCAAGAGACGCGTCGAGGTGTCGACGACGCTTAGGAGGCAGCGTCGAGAGAGGGGTGGTGGAAGGAGAGAGGGGTGGTTTGGAAGCTGGCCGACGTCGAGTGAGGGTCTCGACTGTAGCATCGATGGATACAGGAGGAGGCTGAGTCGACGTTGCGGTCTTCGACTCCGATGCTCTAACGAGTTTCTCGAGGCATAATAAAATCCTCTTAGATTCCTCTTGTCTCGACGCCTCCTGTTCCTTAAAAAATCTCCACGGGAACTTAGCCTCAGCGTCTTGATGCGGAGGGAGAGGCAGAGGGTTTAGGACAAGTTGCTGCCTAGGACTGGCAACCCATTGGAGTTTAGGAGGTTGATAGAGTGAACCCTTAAACTCCGCATCTGGCTGTTCCTCGGCATTATAGGAAGGCGAGGTAATAATCAGCGGAGACAGGGAGGCTGAAGGAGATGAAAAATCACCCCATAAAAGGACGTCCTCATCGTCAGAGAAAATGGGAGAACATGAGCGAACTGCCTCAAGTGCAGGCTCAATCTCCTGAAACCATTTAGCCCTCTTAGCGGGAGGGGAGGTGCAAGGTCCCGCTCCAGACGGGCCGGGTATCTGAGGGTCAGCCATCTCCGCAGTTACTGTAGTCTCATGAATCACTACCTCCACACCAATACTGGTAGGCTGTGTGAAGGGGATGGAATTGCAGCCGGAGACTTAATTTTAGCTGGCTGTTGAGTCTCCCTCAAGAGAGAGGGAAGTCTGCTGGCTCTCTCCTTAAGAGCTCTGGGTTTCATCAGATTACAGTTAGGACATTCGAGAGCATCGTGATCTGCACCCAAACAAAGAGACACAAGTCATGAGGGTCCTTAGTCATCATTTTTCTAGCGCCCAATGAACAACGTTTAAAAGAATGTTTGACTAACGACATAGTGGACAGGAGCTAAGTAAATGCAAGTAAGCCGCAAAGTGGTTGGAAGGAACTGTTGGGTTGAGGAGGGAGACTACCTTATATACTGTGGGGGCGTGTCAATTTTTGTTTCATATTTGAATTGGAGCTTGGTATATGCCGGTAAGAGAAGGGCGCGCATGTGCAAACCCATTTGTGAGAATGGGAGGAGCCACTCGAAGAAGAACAGCAGCAGGAGACTGGGCCTGTTTGCAAGCAGATCACTGATTGGTCAATCCCCAAGCCAATAAGAGGAGAGGAGCTCCACTACTCGTAACTTTGCCATAGACTCCTGTCTGGGGATCCTTGTCCGCCGCCCATTTTTTAAAAGAGTGCTTGGAGCAGCCTTTACGGCTTCTGCTGCCCCCTGGTTAGTTAGTATGCTCTCTAGGGAGCCCAGCCCCACTGCAGCGGGGGTTTATTGCAGCGCTACAAGCCTCCCCGAGCCACCCTCTCCGGCGCGCTTCCAGAGACAGCCAGACAGCTGCCAGTCAATCCCTAGTGATTGAAACTTCAAAAATAGGAAGTGTCATTGGTTTATCAGCCTTGGAAGTTGCCCTTGCGCTGGCCCTCATTTCCAAGTTCTTCTCAGCAACCGTTAGGCAAGGTGCTTTTTAAAAATGCCAGGCAACAGTCTCACACTTAGAGTGAAGGGAGCAAAAGAAACACACCAAACGCTGTGAAACTCAGCTCCTAAGTGCACTAACTGGCTGGTGGCAACACTTCATTGCCAGCGCTTGAAGAGTGGTCTGATACTCTTATCGTATTCTACTTTAATTTTCTTCACTTTAAGAAGCCTGCTTAAATCTGACTTTACAACATCTGCAGAAACTACAGGTGTGAACTCAAAAATCTTCATGAAGGAATCCATGAGCAATGTTTGCAAAACAGTCCAAAAGTCAGTTCACACCATCCAAACAACCCCAAGACATCTGGGCATGTATTTCAGAATAAGATTTGCCAACCTAATTCATATCCTCATCATCATCAACAACATGCAACTCCCAAGGCAAGTTCCTACCTTCAGTTTATGATTAAGTGTCTAAATACATACAAGTCAAATGAGGAAAGACTGAAGGAGGGTGTATGTTTTTGCCTAGAGGAAAGAGGGTGGGGGAGGGGAGATGGGGAGCATTTCGTCATTTTTCAAATGTCTAAAAGGATCACATTACAAAGATGGAGAACCTCAGGTCTCCATTGTCACTGAGGAGAAGACAAGAATCAATGGGCTTAAATAACAGGAAGGTAGGCCTATGGTATATATTACGGAAAACGTACTGTTAAAATAGTTCAGTGGTGCTGGCTAGGCATCAGCTAGGCAGTACCAGATCCAGGGAAGCTGGGGCTCATGCAGAATGCATACCCTCCAACATTTGACAGAGAGACTTAGGTCCACTTCATGCCACCCCCTAATTTACATAAATGTGCATGTTTATGCACATTTGCAATAGTCCACTGTATAATTTTGGGACTGAGCTGGGGGAAAAGGATGTCTGTGTGAGAGGCTCTGTGTACACGTATGTTCGTATACGCAGGACAGATGGTTCAAGCTGGAACTCAGCATATTAAAAAGTCAAAGTTCTCAGATCTACGCATTGACTTTGGCTCTAAAGTTTTAATTTTAAAGACACTCAGTGGATCACAACTGGAAGCAGTGGCAGTCCCTTTCAGCATGCTAAAGAGTCAACCCTCACAAACACAGCCCTCCTAGCTTTTGTTTGTTTTCATCTTGACCCCAGGAACACAGCTCCCTCCTGCCTTACTTTGTTCTTTAACAAGCTTGGGATGAACAACTGCTGTCAAAGTGAGGAAAGGTATCCAACCCCACCCACCAGCAATGAATAAACAGTAGTCAAGGAAGCTCCTGATGGGTTAATGAGGTGTTAATGACCACCTTTGGCTGCTGAAGCTGGTACAAACCTTATACTGCTGGGAGCCTAGCACAAAATTTTAAAAAAGTTATTGTACCTGGACAAAAGGTACTATTAGAGGGTACGGAAATGGTGGTGTGTCCTCCCTCCCCCCATCCTAACGTAGAAAGTTTGATGGACTAACTGACTTGCCCCTTTCAAAGTGAAAATGTTACCGTAATTAGTTTTTGATGTTCAGTTAAACATATCCCCTTCAGGGGCTAGGGATCCTATGTTGCGGGCCTTGCAAGCCCATGTGTTATATGTTATTTCTAGTTTACTCCTGGGACCTATGTGTTGGGGACCCTCTCCTGAATTGTCATGGGTCCTTCATAGGCTGAGGCTCCCTTTGTTTGCGGCTCTGTTATACTTCAAGATGCTGGGTGTTTTTACATACACATTTCTCCTGTATGTTTGCTGTTACATCCTGAACTTTCTGTGTGTCTAAATAACTCACCCAGATCTTAAACATCTGGCACTTTGAACTTCTGCATAGAACTTCTCCCAGAAATTTTGTGTGTAAAAAGTTCTCCTGGTAAACTGCTTTGCTCCAGGTAGCTGTGGTCACTTGGTTTCCATGGAGGGCCCCTCACGTCTACAGCTGCGATTACTTTATGCTGCCTCAGGGCAGTGTTTGTGTGACAAATGCATCCAGGAAATGTCTCAGGGCAGTGTGTGTGTGAAGAATACATCCAGAACTTACTTGTGGACTTGTAAACCCAGAAGATTGAAAGACCAGCTCTTGGACTCTGACCTGACTACTGTCATCCATGCTTTTGTCACCTCTAGAATAGACTACTGTAATGCACTCTACATGGGGCTACCCATGACAATGGCTCGGAAATTACAGTTGGTGCAGAATGTGGCGGCCCGCCTCCTGACAGGGGTGGGTCGATGGGAACATATTACACCAGTTCTCCCTTCTCCGCACTGGCTGCCGATAGTTTTCCGGGCCCGATTCAAGGTGTTGGTACTTGCCTATAAAGCCCTAAATGGTGAGACCACCTCACTCCCTGGGTCCTGGAGCGGCCCCTGCGGTCGTTCAGGGACGCCCTCCTCGAGGTCCCCCGAGTCTTCCGGATGGCCGCGTAGGGGAGGGCGTTCTCGGTGGCCACACCACGGCTGTGAAATTCCCTTCTGGTGGGGGCCCGGTTGGCCCCAGATCTCCCCTCGTTTAGAAGAATGTGTAAGACCTGGCTGTTCCGCCAGGTGTTTGGCGAGGGAGATGGGTGGGTCTAGGGGGGGTTAGATGGGGTTTGGGGTGGTTCAGTCAATCAATCAAGTTTGTTTCCAGCATTTTTGCTATTACAAGATACCCAGATAAGAAAGAATAAAACATAATAAAATACAGTAAGAACTGCAAGGACAAAATCGGAGGTCAGTTGGGAAATGACCCACATAATAAAAAAGGAAAAACAGGGAAAATCTCTGTTTAAACCTTTAAGTCAATCTAAAAAGTCTAAATTCCAGCAGGGCATGGTTACGTCGTATACTTAAATAAATAAATGGCGGAGCATAAACAAGTTTACTACATGAAGAACGGCTTTATCACTGTCCCCAGTGTCTTCCATAGGTCTGATTCAGGCCTACGAGCCTATTACATCAATTCTCATCCTCTTACCCACCAGAAGAAGAAAAAAGGCGACTGCCTTAGTTAGATGAATATCCGTCACTGACAGAAGTTGCCTCATCCTCCCATCTATAGGCATCGTGACGCCTTCAGATAGGGGGCCTATCCAGACACTTCTGAGATCAGTAAACTTAGGGCAGACAAAAATAACATGAGTGAGCATTTCAACTTCTTGGAGGGTGCAGGAGCAGAGCCTATTGGAGAACGGAATGCCTTCTCTCCTACCATGAGTAACCGCTGTCTCAAATAATTTGAACCTCCTTAGAGTAATTACTCTCCTTAACCGAGGGTCTAAAATTTGGAACAGATATTGTTCAAAGGAGACTTGCTGTTTAACCAAGGCATACACAGGGGAGATCTTATTCCTCCTGATTAGTCCCAGCTCTCTTTTGGCAGCCTCCAGGTTAATTCTATTTTTGATGACGTCTCTGTCAGGAATGCTTTCAGACGCTCCGGTCTCCACTATAGGCATGGAGATTGCTGTATCTAGCTTTTTGATAGCTGCCCACCACTGGAACTGAATGCTACCCAGATGATGGCTTTGCTCTGCGTAGCATTTAAGAACCAGGGAGGAGGAGTTACCACGTGCCGATTTTTGCCAGTACAGCAGCGCCCTAAGATTGGCCTGGACTGCAACCGGGGAAGATCTGTTTTGGCCCGGAGCATTACCAGGGGAGTAGATCTTGGGACTCCAAGTAAACTTCTCAGGAAATAGTTCTGAGGTATCTCCATCTTACTTGTATACCTCGTAAACACTATCTCAGAGCCATATAAAAGTTGGGATAATGCTTTAGCTGTAAAAATGCTGCGGGTAAGGAGTGATGCAATCGGAGAATATTTATAAGTGATTGTGTTGCCTTGGCTACCAGCTTATCATTATTAACTTTCCATGAACGTGAAACAGCAAACACTAAACCCAGATAGGTATAATAACATATCTGAGATATCTCAAGAGGACCTATCCTCCATCTGTAATTAGGGCACTTTGTCCCAAAGGTCATTACTTTAGATTTATCTAGGTTTGCTGCCATACAATTCATTACGCAAAAATCGTTCAGCACATTCAGACACTACTGGAGTCCTTGTTTGGTTTGGGAGAACAAAACAATGTCGTCACTCGTCAGCATAAAGTAATATTGACAAGGGTCTATCCCCTACTAGAGGGGGGGTGGAATTAGAGCTATCTACTATCTGTACCAGTTCATTTATAAATTTAATAAAATAGGGGCCAGCAGACAGCCTTGACAAACACCCTGCTGGAGTGGAAATGGTTGGGTAATTTTCCCGTTGGAATCAATCTTTACAACTGTGCTGGAACTAGCGTGCAGATTTACTATCACATCTAGCAGTTAGGGGTTGATTTCCATCTTTGCCAATTTTCTCCTGAGGGTCCTCCTGGGGACAGAGTCAAAGGCTTTCAACAGGTCAATAAATGCGAGAAACAGTTTAGTCCTTCTCACATTACATATTTATTTATTTTATTTATTTATTTAAACATGATTAAATAACATGATCAATAACATGATTAAGGATAAAACAGTTGTCTGTAGTTGATCTCCCCCGGCGAAAGCCTGATTGCTCCTCCGCCAGGAGGGCACACTTTGGACCCAGTCTTCTAAGGCCCCCAGCAGTGCTTGAGCATACAGCTTGCTTACAATAGGAAACAAACCTATTGGCCTGTAGCATGCTGGGTTTCCTAAACTACCCTTTAAAAATATTGGGATAATAACTGCAACTGACCATAATTTGGGAATGTCTTTAGACTGGTTGATAGCAGAATATTTTTTTGCCAATACCAGGGCCCACCAATTGATGTTATCTTTAAATAATTCTGGGGGGAAGCCATCAAAACCCGCTGCCTTCCCTGACTTCAGTCTTTTAATAGATTCCACTACATTCCTTTCTCTGACTGTAGAGAGAGAGGAGTAGGCTGTCAAATCCTCTGCCACGGAAGGATCCGAGCACTTGGTCTGACCTGAACAGGGACCTGTTGAGTCACAAAATAATTTGGCATAGAATACTGGTCCTCTGTGATATGGGAATGCTGCATGCTCCTACCCTTGTGTATTGGCTGTGCTTAACTATTTCCCAGAATTTAGTGGAATTACGCATTCTAGCTGCTACCTATAATTCCCCCCAAACTTGTGTCCATTTAGCAGTATGCTTAACTCACAGCAGTTTATAGTATTCTCTCCTTTTCATAATATAAGTATCCCAGTCCTCTTTCTGATGATACCTAACCCAGATTTTCCTTGCTTTATTCAGCTGGCTCTTACCTTCTCTACAATCTCGGTCATACCAATCTTGTGAGTTATATCTTTTGGACATAAAATGGGCCCATCCTAGTCACACATGGTGTCAACTCGTCCATAATGCGGGTTACTAAACCCCCTATTTCACGATAGGACTCTGTTTTTAGCACAGCTTCTCTTAAAGCAAGAAGATCATTACTATATAACATCTGGGCTGTTTTAGAAGAGATCTAAAAGTCCCACTTTATGAGTAATCTCATCTATGAGGCTGTAGGACTAGGGGCTACAGGGGAAGAAATAGAACTCACTAATAAGTCTAACTGTACAGGGAAATGGTCCCGCTCGGGTCTCTGAAGAATCTCCAGGTCTTTGAGTTTAATAAAATTCTCCGGGAATGTTAACAAATAATCTATAACACTCACTCCCTTGGTAAAGTCATATGTATATTTACCAAAGGGGGCCAAGTGTGTTCTTCCATTTATAACTATTAATCCAGATTCTATTAATAGTTGGAGAAATTTGCCCCCATGCTGGTCTTATGAATAGTGAGAGGGTATCTTAAAATATGATTGTAGATTAGAATCTAAAAGATCTCTGGATTGAGAACCAATCCTAGAATTAAAATCGCCAACTACAATCAATACCGCCTCGGGGTGTGATAGGTGAAGGGGCTCAATTGTATTCCTAAGTTCCTCCCAAATCTCCGGGAAATAATAGCAAGATGACTGGTGGAATGTAAATATTGAGAACTATATATTTCCCAAACTCTGGTGCGTTTAGCTCCAGAGCCAGGCAGTTCTTCGTTATCACCGGGATCAGATTGCTGTTAGCCTGAAGCTTAGTAGAAAGAAGAGTCTCCACGCCCCCAGAAAGGCGACCCTTCCTCCCTTCTTTGGATGCAGGAGCAGAGAAGGTCTGGAAGCCTTGCAAGGAAAAGGCTTCCCCTTCTATCATTGAAAGCCAGGACTCCGGTAAACAAATTATATCATATGCGGCAATAGATTCTATCCAGTCTCTGTCTGCTAATTTGGGCTTCATGCCTTCAATATTCCAGCTAATACAAGATAAGGGTCTCTATCTGCGATAGTCAAGCAGGAGAAGATTCCACTATCTTTGGAAGGAATGGAAAAGCATCCGGGCTAAGAATGGTTGTTGGGGTTTTGTGGATTATTTTTGTCCTCTTTTTAAGAAAAGTTTTAATGGATTACTGTTTTAATATGGTTTTAGTTTTATTGTGGTTTTATCTGGTTGTTACTGTAAGCCGTCCCGAGCTGCCTGTGGCACAAGGGACGGGGTAGTAAAACCATTAAAATAAATAAATTTAAGATGTGTATAAAAATGCCCGCGGTCATCTGCCTTGCTCTCCTCTGAATCCTCTCGAGTTTGTCCATGTCCATCTTCAAATGTAGTGCCCAAAACAGGACAGGTCACAGACTACTCCAACTGAGACTTAGCCATTACCAAGTACAGCAGTACAATTACTTCTAATGTCTTGGATACAATGGTACTTTTCTCTGTCACTTGCACACTCATATTGTTAATAGACATGACGTTGGCCTGGTTCAGCTTATGGCCTGCCTGAGCCAACGCCTCACCTGCGCATCTGCTTCTAGGCCACCAGATGTGGGCCCGATACAGCGTCTGGAGGTGTAGGCATAGGCATCTGGCCCAGAAGCGTGGGCCCTAAGGAACCAGGCCCACAGTGCGGACCCAACGCCCACCAGGCAGGTGTGTGTGTTTACACATCAACCCGGCCCCGGCGTGGGAGGTTGCCATGGCCACTCAACATGGCGGGGGAAAGCGCCGGCTGCCGCGTAGGACCAGCTGGCTACGCGTCACTCCCTGCCCACCCTCCGTAGCCAGGTCAGGCCAGGGAAACATTTATTCTGTTCTCCGATCTGACCCAGCCACCCATTGTTTCAAGTTGATTCATAGCCCCATGTATGGGGGGATCACAGGGCCCCCCTGAACTATTCTGAATCCAGGCCTGCTGCCAGGAATACCTTAGGTATGAGGTATCCTGCCCCTGGCCAGGAGACTGGGCACTAGATGACCCTTAAGATCTCTTCCAGCTCTCCAGCTTTATAATTCTAGGATCTTATACATGATTACATTATACCCTGTAAAGTCAGGGGTAGGGGCTAGAAAGTGAGAGACCTAATGAAGCATATAGACCCATGGAAAGCTTGGGATGTAGGAAGCACATTAACTTCTTAACCTTGGCTCAAGGCAAGTGACATTCCTGCAGTACACCGTTCCCTTCAGCCCTCAAAGTGTGTCAGTTACGCTGTTTGTACACTCACTGACCACCAAATGCATGCTTTCCACTACTTTATCATGTACAGCCATTCACACTTACTTTCTAATTTACCAATTGCCAGGTAGAAGAGAATACCCCGACAGTTCTTTCTCAGTATGCATTCATTTTGGTGTAAAATATAGGAAGGTGTACCAAGTAGATGCTGTTTCTACTTTGACTGTACCAAGGACACAGTCAAGAATCTGGAGGGGACATTACACATTCTAACACAGTTTTGGTCTGTCTGCATTAGCCCATTACATCAGGTAAGCATTTAGTTAAATGGGAATCGTGTTTGAGAAGCAACAGTATTTCAAATCTGACTTCCAAATACTCTGCTTCTGTGTTGTAGTCATTGGAAATCCCATGGCCCAATTCCAAAGAGTAGCCATTTTCACTGCAGTGTTCAAATTCTAATTGGAGTAATTGCATTATGCCTACTCAAATTCCACCATCAGTTTTAATTGGATACAGTATTCTTTCTCACTTTCTGTGCTAAGCTCTTGTGTAGTGTTGCTGTGCACTGTGAAATAATTGACTGATTTTATCTCAGAGGCAGTTGCATTTGGTAAGACAATTCACTCTGTAAGGCACTTCAGGTATTTTTGGTATGAAAGATGTGCTATGAATGCAAGTCATTATAATAATCTGGCTAGCTATAATGTTACACATGAACAAGTTCCTTTCTTTCATAACTACATTTCTTGTCAACATGACAGTCTCCCCATGAAGACATGATTTCATGGTATAGTCACTACTAGTCCTGGGATTCAACTGCTGTTACTTGAGAACCCCTATGAACTTATAACCTACTTGAAACACAGAGTACACTGGTAGAGCTAACAGAGCTCTTAATGGAATAGTTTCTCCCCTCACACGGAGGAATCATCAGGAGAACTCCTCAGTATATTTGGACAGTTCACTCTGACATATGGTTTCACTATAACACCCTGATTTTTCACAGTAGCTTTTAATTGTTTTCAGCCTGAAGGCTGTAAAACCTAACAGATGCTGAGAACTACATTTCCAAGATATTTTCTCTTCAGCAGTTTAATGGTTATGATACTGTGCACATATGTCAAAATGGCAATTTTTACCCAGCCATGGCCTTGAGACAGGGGATCTGTTAGCGGGGGAGGCGTCAACTGTGCCCTTGTCATGGGTGGTTCATTATCTCCTCCATGCCGATATCCTGGTGCATGTCGGTCCCTGGGAGGTTGTAGAACCAGTTAGGTTGGTTTGCCCCCAGAAAGGTTCCGGATTACCCTAGGGGATATTTCCTCTGACTTTGATGGCTGTTCACTCGATGACCTCGTGGTCTTGTGGAATTCTATGCTGATGGAGGCTATCGACTGTGTGGCTTGCAGGTGTCCGCTCCCCAATCATCGACAACGCAGGTCCCCATGGTATGCGGAGGAGCTGTGGCGGATGAAGCGAGAAGGGCAACGGTTAGAGTGACGGTGGCATCACTCGCATACTGAAGTTGACCGATTGCAACATAGAGTCTGGTTACGTACCTATGCTGTGGTGGTGCAGGCAGCAAAGAAGGTTTTCTTTGCTGCCCTCATTGCGTCCACTAAGTCCCTCCCAGCTGAGCTCTTCCGGGTGGTGAGGGGGCTGGTCTGTCCAGCCTCCCTCCGCCTGGA
>QEPC01013547.1:7067-29535 GCA_003113815.1 Sphenodon punctatus
CCCCCCCCCTGGGAATTGCCCATGGCCCGGAATCCCACCGCTGATTCCGGGCCATGGTCAGGGGACAGATGAGACGATCCCCCTGATCATGGGGGGAGTCACATTGAATACGCCAACGGTGATGGTCTGGGCAGGACCTCTGTTTGCATGTTCAATGTGATTCCCCCCCGTGATTAAAGGGGGTGAACATCTGGCAGGGAGTTTCCGTTCCCCCCAACAGACATGACGAGACCACAATCACCATGTGGGAATTCCCTGTGGTTGAGCGTGATCTCGTAACGTCTGAAAATACCCATAGTTTCTGCTGCCCCTTCTTGGTGTTTGCATTATAAATCTGCCCGGGCAGCGGCAAGGTCCACTTGCCAAGTTATTATTGGCTTTTACTGGGCTAAGGGGGAAAACTATTTACACCAGTCCTGAAATTACTTAAAGCCAAATTAGTACCTCAATTGCTATATGGAGCCTCAGTCTGTAGTACAACTATGATTGATGAGTTAGAGGCACAACAGAGTAAAATGTTATGTGCTATTCTACATGCACCCAGAGGTACACCTGCGGTTCTCCTTAGGGTGGAGGCAGGGATTAACCAAGTTGCTTTAATGGCTAAATCAGCCATTCTGAAATATTGGTTACATCTTAATTTAATCCAGTCAGACTCCTTGTCACGGATGGCCATCCATTCAGCTGTTGGCCAATGGTCAGGCAAAGTTGAGGAAATTCTACACTCCTTGGGTTTCTCTAAACCATATATTCTATCTTTTCCATTTCTTAGAGCCTGGACTGAAATTAGATCTAGACTAAAAGACCAGGAGGTCCAGTTCAAAAGGGAGCATATTGGTGGCCAAAGGGTCTCACAGATGTATATGGATTTTTTGACCCCCTTAGAAGGGACTTCCTATCTGTCTAGTCCCAGAATGGGACAAATTAGAGTGGCATTTACCATGACAAGGTTAAATGTCTTTCCTCCAGTCTTCACTGAAGGCAGATTGAGAGGAACCCTACGTACTGAAAGGGTTTGCCAATATTGCAGTCGTAAAGATTCTAGAATGGTCCCGGAGATGATTGCACATATATTATTGGACTGCCCAGCCTACTCCAATTGGAGATGATTATACATTGAATCCCTTATAATGACAGCAAGCCTGTATTTTCCCCAGCAGGTGATGTTTCTCCTAAGGGATTAGGAACCTACAGTGACAGTTAGTGTTGCTAGGTTTCTCTCTTTAGTTCTGAAATCCAAGATGGCTTGGTCAAATGATCAGGGCTTATGATGTATTAGATCAATCGACCTTTAACTTTATGGTGTTCTTTAAAACTTTAAAATTTAAATTGCTAATTTTAAATATGTTCTTGGTGGGGTTGGTCCTTTTTTGTTGATTTACAAATCATTGTCTTTTGTGTTTGTAATATGCTTTCCTTTTTTACGATGGCCATCAGCTAAGTAAATAAATATTAATAAATAAAAAACAGACTTGAATGGTGAGGAGATTCTGAATGCAGTAGTGTTATATCAGAGGTAAATCCATAACAAGGACACTTTTATAGATTGCTATCAACTATTTTCATTTTTTCAATGACTGCCTGTGGTAAGTTGCCTGAAATATTTCATTTATTTTCTGGAAAATAAGATGATTTTGGAATGTGGCAGATAAGTGAATTCAGCAGGAATGGCTACATTGCTTGAAATTACTCCCATTTCTAGTCCCTGGAGGTAGTGAGGTATCTTATTTTTTTTATTTATTTCCATCTTGACAATCAACATTTTCTCGCTTGAGATGATCTACAGTGGGAGTCGCAACTTCAGAGTCTACAAGAACGTGATTGATGTTCCTATGTATACTTTATATTAAACAATTCTGGCCTCATTTCCTAGAAAATGTTATCACATTTTACATAATGAATTATTTATTCTGTGGGGTCATAGGTGCTAGCATGCCTTTTTATATGATAAGGAAAATGCCATACTCTTCATGAGTAGGGCTCATTTAATGAGGCAGGGTTGGGAAGAAGAAATAACATAACACTGGGAAACACAAGCCCTGCAGGACTGCAGAAGAAAAGAGAGAATTGACCATCTTCACCTGCTTTTGCTAAACCACACCTTCCTTTCCCCTGTGCCCAGGTAACAGAACCCTTGCTGAACTACACAGGACCGGGCTTATGCGGGACCAGTAGGTCCCATGTCCTAGGCCCCATAGTTAGAGGGTCCCCTACAGAAAGACCAGCTGTGGTAGCCTCAGGTCCAGTATTCCTAGGGCCCAAGGACAAGCTATTTCTGTGGGGTCCTCTCTGCACCTATGATTCTCAGCTCGTGAACTGGCTGTTTCCTGCACGGTCCTGTGCTTGCTCCCCTCACTTTCAGTAAATCATTGGTCCTGGAATCCCACCCCCCTGTCAGGGATGGATGGTAATAAAAGGAAACAAAACACTTGGGAGCAGGGAGGGGAAGCCTGTGTGTGTGTGTGTGTGTGTGTGTGTGTGTGTGTGTGTGTGTGAAAACATATAAAACCTTGTGTTTGCTTATAAAAAACAGCCTACCAATTGTTATAGGGGTGGAGAGTGAGGTCATGGGGCCCTGCATTTTATTTTCACTCTGGGCCCCATAAATTGTAAGGCTGGCCCTGGGATTACAGGCAGCTGCCAAAGGTTACTGTCCTTTTGGAAGCTAATTGGCAGCACTAAGAATGAGGGACAAAAGACTATCGGTGTCTTTAGACATAACAAAGATTGGGTGTCAAAACCCCTAAGCACATGTTTGGCCATTGTGTGTAAGCACCATAACAATCCCAACACCAATTTCGCCACCCATTGAACACGCAATGTGAACACTATTGCATCACAAGGGCAATTTGCGTGTTCCGACTGAACACATGGCCAACATTGTGTCTAATAATATCGTGTGGTGTGTTAATATGTACAACTTGGGGAACGAGGCAACAGCGCTTGCGTGTTGAGATCGGGTGATGAGCAAAATGCCAATGTGCCCCAAGATGGGCTGTGTGTCTAAGCAGCACCACATGGTGAGCACAGGGCCAAACCACTGTTCATATCAAGGTCAAAACACACGTTCAGACACCTTTTGACGTTATGTCTAAAGGCACCCTATAAGTGAAAAAAATGAGACAGGAGCCTGCAGTAGGCCACAGTAGCCTGTGAGTCACCTGCTTATAAGTTTGGTGGCTGAAAAATGCTTGTCCACACCTGCCATGGGGCTGGCTGCCACCAGACACATCATCTGGAAAACGCTGGCAATACAGTGCAGGGAGGAGAGCAGGATGGAGGGGGCAGATCTTGAGCATTCTATTGGCTAGCAGGAATCTGAGCACCCAATAGAATGCCCTCCATGTTCCAATAGAAAGCTTTCCCCTCCAGGCTGTCTCCCATGGTGAACTCCCAGGCAAACTCCCCTGTTCTCTGGCTCTGTTTGCTTGGCCCTGCATCATGAGCTGATGCAAGTGAACCACTTATAGCCCTGTCCACCTCTCCTTTCCAAGGTTCCAAAGTTACAGGAGGAACTGGTCTTATTGGCCTCTGGTGCCAGTTCCTGAAAGTGCCCCAACGGGAAACAAAAAAGGGCATCAGCAATCTCGTTATTGATTCTAGCCACATGCTTCTCTGTAAACAATATGTTGACTGATAAACACTCTAACACAAATGCCCACACCAGTCTCATTACTCGTATGGAACACAAAGTCTGGGAATTGAAAGCATGTACTACAGCCATATTTTCGCACCAGAAACAAATGCTCAATTATTCCTGAACTCTTTGGCCCGCAGTTTGTCCACAGCTAATATTGGGACGAGCTTGAAAAATGTCAGGTCCCTAAGAATATCTGAGTTTTGCCATTCCACAGTCCATTCCTCTGCACACCAGTGTCCTTTGAAGTAAACTCCAAAACTTATACTGCCTGCAGCATCGGAATGCACTTGCAGGTCGATAACGATATTAAGTCTCATTTCCTCCTTCCAAAAAGACACACCATTGTAATCATCCAAGAACACCGGCTACATGGCTAAATCAACACACATCTCCTGCATCATCCAAATAAAATGATGGGGGGCTCATATGCCTGCCAGCTCTCTATATAACTTGTACAAAAAGGTACAATACACAGCTATCACATTCAATGCAAAATTAAATAAGCTCAAAAGTGATGGGAGGTCCTTTAATGTGACTTTATTTGTCACCACAGCTGTCTCTAGTTTCTGTCCGAGGGGGTCCAGCTTCTGCATAGGGAGATGGGAGAAACCACTAGTGATATCGAGTTCAATACTGAGGTTCATGATAATTCGTATGGGGCCCTCCATTTTCTCCAACACAAAGCAGAATTCTGAGCCCAGTGACCAAGGTCTGGAATCCCTCAATAAGGAAGGTGCATTCTCCAGTTCCATGATGCCCTGAGAACAGGAAATCATCCAGATAGTGTGATATGTGTTGACTTACTGTGCATTTCTTGAACACCCACTCTAGCATGTAGCTGAAGGCCTTGAATGCTGAACAAATATCAAGCAGTCCATGGGCATGCCTTTATCAAAATAATAATACTGTCCCTCAAATTTAACACCTATCAAGTCAGTCAATTGCGTGCATGGACAGGAAGCAGAAAGCATATTTAATATTGCACTTTGTCAGCAGTGCCCCTTCCCCACATACTCTGACCATGCAAATAGCTGAGTCGAAAGACGAGTATTTTATCAAGCAGAAAGCTGGATCAATTGCATCATCCACCAACCCACCCTTGGGATAGGAGAGGTGGTGAATGAGGCAGTACTCAACCAGGGCCTCCTTGAGCATAATACCCAACAGTGACACTCTAAAACAGCGATTATCAACCTGGTGCTTGGGAGCACCAGAGTGCTTGGGCAATGTGTAAAAGTGCTCCCCAAGTCCATTCCTGCAAATTATTCAGTGCTCCCCAAGTACTCACTTATGTTACTCCAGTGCTCTTGACTGGAAAAAGATTGAGAACCCCTGCTCTAAAATTTGGGAAAGGGGACTCGGGAAAAGTGACAGCTACCCGACCCTCTTGAGCAGGATTCCAGCCTGCTCAAGAAGTTTAGGTTCCTTGTTGACAGATTCCATACCCTTGCCCCTGAATTTGTTACCCTAAAACCCTCTGTAATACCTCATAGCAAATAAACCACATCTGCTGTGACAGGATACTTGGAGAGCATCTGTTTCAGTATTCCAGGATTAATTGGTGTGGGGGCCTTCCCCTGAGCTACAGGGGTGGGGGCCACAGTCAGGGCCCACAGCACATGCTTGGATTGATGGGGGCCCTCACATGGAAAGTTTCATCATAGTGAAGCCACCCAGGGCCCTGGAATGTGTTCTATGCCCTGTGTATTATGTCAAAATATTTCAACATGATGGAAACACAACATGGCTTGGCCTGAAAAACCATGCCCATGTATATGATGTACGCAGACAGACAGTTATTTCAGTTTCTGTGTGGTTTTTTTTTTTACCCTCTCGTTTTCCCTCCTGCCGCTCTTCTTTTTTAGGTCTGGGATTGGTTCCTGAAAGAGCAGGGAGAAGATGCCCACATATTCACCCTTCCATATTCTTTCCAAGGTGGCTTGCAAGAGATGCTCACTGAGAGGTGCAGACACTTTTGCATATGGAATCATAGACCCCACAAACCACCAGAAGGGGGGCAACCCACTCATGATGTGGTCCCTTGGAGTGAACCCCTCACCATACCAGGGTGCAGCTTTCTAAGAGTTCTGAATAATGGGGGAACCAGGAGCCCTTGTGGGGTAAAGGGGGAGGATTAGGCCTCCAATGCCTTTGTATTGACCCATTCATTGAAAACTGTGTGGGTCCTGGACATGGTTTTTCAGGTTTTTCAGGCCCAGCCATGGTGTTATTCTGCCATGTTGAAATATTTTGACATAATACACAAGTCATACAACATGTTCCAGGGCCATGGGGCATTAGGGGTGGGAGACCTCAGGTCTTGAATTACACCTCAGGTGCTTCGCCTGGAGAGCCTGCTTGACAGGCACTCTCTTTGGCCCATTGCAAAGCATCATTTTTTATTATTGCTGTGCTGTGGACAATAGGGAAGGTTGTGAGGAATGGGTTAATTCCCACATAACCCTGTGAGTGAAGCCCCTTGTGATGGAGGATGTGTGTGGGGTGTCCTTAGAAAAGAGCACCATGGGCTACCCAACTGAATTGATAAGAAGTTGGGAGGGTGTGTGTAAGGAAATCCTACCATTGTTCCAGGGGAAAGGGAGGCACCAAAAAGAGCCGAGAACCTCTCACATTGTCACTTGCACTGGTCGCAACAGACGTTGCAGCCTGCTCTGGGCTGGGTGGAGACCTAAATAGGAAGGTGCCTTGCATCTCACAGTCCAGACTAGAGGAGGAAAGACTCACCTCCCAGACACTTGGCTCCACCTCGAGCTCTTTGCGTGCATACAGAGATCCTCTCATGCACCCAGTATTTACTCCTTCCCACTGTGGCTAAGGTGGGGGGTGGCGCAAATCCAGAACCGCACCCAAGTGTGGAATGGAAATTTAGTGTAATAAGAAAGTCAAGCTTCCTAATAATGTAAAAATGTTACATATACCTTTTGTCTCCTCCTCCGGTCAGTATAAAACTTTTGGAGGTGTTAGGCTCAGACTGTTTTTAGACATGCCTCCTCTCTTCATGGATTTCTCAATCCATGGAGGTGGAGGGAAGTTTAGACATGCTTCCCCACACCACAAGTCACCCAGCCACCTTTGCAAATAGCGGTGCTGGGCAGCTTGTGCATTTTTTAAACATTTGGATTTGTCAAACCCCAATATTGAGGTTTGACAAATCCAGATTTAAAAGAATGTGCAAGCCACCCAGTGCCGCTGTTTCCAAGGGTGGCCAGATGACATCTGGTGTGGGAAGGCACATCTAAACTCCTGCCCCCCCACCCCCCGTGCAATTGTGAAAGTGAATTGAGAAATCCATGAAGAGAGGAGGCATGTCTAAAAATTCACTCAGTCCTTATTCAATGAAGGAGTCATGCATGGTGCAGAGGTGGATGTTTGTAAACATCACAACAACCCCTAATCTTGGAGTTAGTCCTTATGAAGCATGTTAAAGCATCAGGGATTTTTACAGCATGGAGATTTTCTAGCCATATCCCCACTCTCTATCCAATGTGGAAGTTTATTCTAGCCCAGGATAGCATAAACCACCACAAGAGTAAAAAAAAAATGGTGGTCTACATTATCCTCAATTGACCCATCTATAGAAGGGTCCCTCTGTAGATGGCATTCTCCTTACCCTGAGTGGAATGGGGGCTGATATGCATTGAAGTTACTACTCCTTTGAGGGAAGATCACGATTCCTAAAAATAAATAAATAAAATAAATAGTGGCCCCATAGCTGACACTCTTTAAAGTCTGCTTCTCATATGATGAAACTAAATATATAGATACTAGGTAGGAATATCATAGGAGGATATACACATCACTCTCATTCAGTCCTGTGGAGCCCTGAGAATTGAGCTGGAAAACCAGTATAACCTCAGGCTGAGGGAACTGTGACCAAGATGTCCGATATCAGGATTCTAGAGGTGTCAGAGCTAATGCAGACACCCAGGCCCCTGTGTAAAGGATAGGGCTGAAACGAATATTAAGGTATTCAGTTTGGAAAGCCAAATTCCAAAGTTTTGAGGACCAAGGCTGTTATTTGGAAAAAATCTGGAAGACTTCAGAAACTTCAGAAATCTCTGTGCTTGTGGGGGGCTGGTGGCGAGTTTAGATTTTTCTGGAAATGAAACTTAGTGCCATATTTGGTAGGAGGGGGTATGAGAGGGGACAATTGATTGATGGTAAGCCAGGTGGCAAGTTTTGATGGGTTGACCAAGTCAGATAGTCAGCTTTTGAATTGACTGGAATAGGGCCAATAACAACCTAAGTGTTACATTACCCTTTACCATGCCATGCGTTTTTGTTTTGTTTAAATTAATAAATTGTGTGCCACATTGCTGCCTGCTGCTTGATTGGCACCATGAGGACGAGTCTCTCTGTCTGGCTCTGCTTCCCAAGTTTTCTTGGTCTGTTCAAGTTACCATTGCCACAATGCCATGTCAAGGAAGACGGTGCCCCTGGAGGGGGAGTGGTGTGAATGTCTGGTTTCTTAATTTTGTGACTTCTGCTAGGGCCTGTGCTTACTGGATTTTTTTAGTGGGATTTATTTCTCCAGGCAGTTGCAGACTGTTTTGCGGGTGTTGTTGTATTCTTCTTGAGCGAATGTCCCTTGCTAGCCTACATTTCTTGTGCACTGCTTGGTTGGCATAATGTTAAATTGGGTGCACTCACTGCTGATGATGGGCAATGCTGTGGGTACACTACCGTAGGTTTTTTTTTTAATTTCTGCATGCAGTTGCACTTTTGGGGGGTTGTCTTCTGGATCCATTGTCCCACTTTTTCTAGCCTGCTTTTATGGATAGTGCTTTGGCTGTGGGTTCAAGAACTTTGCAACAACTGTCCAAAGTTTCTGACGTTTTCTGACATTCTGCCCTTCAGTCTCTGAAGTCTGAAGCTTCGGCAAGAACACCAAATTGCTTCCAAGTACTCGGACCGACTATTCAGAACTTTAATAATCAGTCCGTATACCCAGAAGTACTATTTAGTTCAGCTCTAGTAAAGGACTTTCATTCATGTAATTATTTGAAATTTGCGAAAGTGTCAGTCTGTGCCTTATCTAAAAACAAAGTTTTGATCAAGCCTCAAAAGGCAATAAACCATATGACCACCTTGTGAAGCAAATTATCCCACTACATCTAATTAAACACAGTGAACCCTAACTTAAATAGGTGTGTGAGTATATACGTAGGGTGTAAACTGACAGCAAGTGAGTGGTTACCAGTGTGTTTGTTACCTAGTGCCAACTTCTCAATGTGTAGATGACATGTTGCAGCTACCCTTTATCCACTCATGATGGGTCCAGAGGCTATCAGGAGCCTGCAGTGAGTAGATAGCACTTGCACATAGTTGTTGTGATGTCTGTTAGCTGTCTCCAAGGTATGCACGCTTGCATACCTCCACCAACTGTAGTTGGTACAATAAAATATATCACTTTACTATTTGTCTCTATTAAGAGTCCTCACAACAGCTACATGCAATGAAGCAGGGGTACTAGGAGCAGATGGTGTCTGTCCTGTTGCTGCTGTTGGAAAATGAGGGCATGGAGCCAAGTCTGATAGGCTTCCCATATCTACTCTCTACATCTGCAGACCTAGAACTGTTTCTCCACTTCTGCCGGAGAGAAAAGCAGCAATGGAGAGGCAGCTCTGTATCTGTTCCCTGCTTCAGAAGTAGGAAGCAGACTGGGTGCTTCCCCTAAACCTGGCTCTGTGTCACCATTTCCCTCTCACAGGAGGGAGAAGCAGCAGCAAGGAGGCAGGTCCTGGGACTTCCCCTGGAGCCCCCTGCTTCTCCTGCTGCCACTGGGGAGGCACTCTCCCCAGCGGCAGCAGGAGAAACCGAATAACTAGCAGTGGAGGAAGGCAGCCCACTTCTCACTGCTGTCCTGAATCTGGAAGTGTGCACCTCCACTCTGAACAGCTCATAGGTAGCTGCTGGCTTCATAGAAGCTTTTATGTGTGTTAGGTGAGCACAATCTGCTACGTGTACAGTATCACAACATGTAGTCAATCCTGTACTTGCTGGTAACATGACATTTGTAAACAGTAACACCCATAAATGTATGCATGTGTATTTAGATTAGGGGTGTGTGTGTGTGTAGCTCATGAGGTAAAGTTGTGTGTATGAGTATAAAATACATGTATATAAGTAAACATGTTAATAAATACTACAAGTAAAACAGTAGGCATGTAAACTAAGTACTAAAACTAAAACTAGAAGCTACCTTAACATTGAAAATTACTGTCTGCTTTAAGAGAGCACAGTAGAAAACTCTGCAAAAAGGTAAATGCCAAGATACAAGCTTCTGGAGCTGTCCTCTGGTTTTTAATCAGCCGTAGGAGCTAGGGACTAACACAAATAGCAAGGAAGAGAAAAACAGTAAAAAATCAAAACCATATCCAGTAGGGATGGGCGAACGCAGTTCGGAAGTTCGGAGTTTGGACTGAACTCGACCAGTTCGGTCAACTGAACTGAACGTCTGAACCAAACTCGATTTTCGAACCGAACCGAATTTCCAAACTTGGTTCTATTTGCCCATCCCTATAAGATAATATTCAATTTAGTTCAATGGGGTTTGAATTTCCGAACTCTGTTCGGAAGTTTGGAGTTCGGACCGAACTCGAATAGTTCGGTCGACCGAACCGAACCTCCAAACCGAACTCGATTTTTGAACTGAACCGAACTTCCGAACCGAATTTCTGAACTCGGTTCTGTTTGCCCATCCCTAATATCCAGAAACCAGGTGACCCCCCGAATTTTTTTTTTCCACCTCATCTTTGGTGCCCACCTTTACAATTTTAGAGTCCACCTGTTGGAACCCCAGGGAGGCTTCGTTAGATTTATTAGTTAACATATTTTTTCTGTGATTTATTAGTTAACATATTTTTTTGAGTTGATTCTGTCCAGTGTCTGGAATAGTTTTCATGTCCTTTCAACTGGAAAACTTGAAAAGACTCTAGAGTGTGTATTGTTACAAGGCTGCCTCTAAATGCCAAAATGGATCCGTTGGTGACTATTAATAGTAGGATTCTGTCTTTCAGAATTACTGAGCAGCTATAGTGGTTTGAAACTGTGGAGACTCAGCACTTGTGACAATGAGACCAGAGAATTTCACTATAATACCATAATGCCAGGAATGAAATACGTCCATATGAAACATCTTGCTTTGCTTCAGTCTTACCCAATGCCCACATTAGCACTCTACATTTGTACACTCAACATTCATGCTCTCTGGAGGACACTTATATTGCAGTCTCTAGCTTACTTCTCCCATACAGTAGCTTGCGGAATATTTTTTCAAAGGCCTTCAGGCAGCCCAAGGGCATTGTTGGAGAAGGGGCAGTCTTTTATAACTTTAAATCACAGCCCTATTATTCATATTCACATTATTCAAAACATTGAATATGGTGATTTTGAGTTGGCAGGCATTTAATTTTGTCCTCTAGTTTAATTTTGTCCCATAATTTACAACTAGGGCTGAAACTCAGTATTCGGAATTACTCTTTTTTTACCGAGTCTCCTGGTACTCAATTTGTTTTTACTGAATAACTGAGGAATTAGCCCGATACTCAGTTCTTGGTAACTCCTTGATTAAGCAAAGGGGAGGAAGGAGAATGGGGCAGGGAAGGGTGTCAGGGAGCAGCAGGGGTAATGGGGAACGGGCAGGAAGAGGAACCAGGGGCATATACCCCTTATAGGGTTTTTCCTGCCCCTATATAAGGAGACTTGGTACTCAGTATTTGATAAAGTACTTGGTAAAATACTGAGTATTTTACCATGTACCAAATACTGAGTATTCAGTTGTGCTACTGAGGACAGGCCAAATGCTCAGGCCTATTCTCAGAAATTTGGAAATATTCAGATTTTTTTTTTTTTTTTACTATTTCGTTCAGTCCTATTTACAACCATTTTACAAGAATTTCCTTCAATCATGTATTTGAGATTTCTGTCTCTGAAATCTCTTTGGAAAATTCTGACTCACATTCAGCTCTAGCATGAGTGGGGCTCCATTTTAGGCTTCTTTAAAATCTTACCAATGCCACTGAATTGAATGCACTCTAAATACTAAACATATGCAGAATATGTTATTTAAGTAGTTAGGCAACTGGATTTATCTGTTTTCTTAGTGATATAGGGAGCAGCTAAGCCTCTTCCTACCTCAGATTTCAAGTAACAGTTTTCCAGTATTGTCATGTGAAATTTCATTGGAACATTCAGTAGTGTGGCACAGTTTGATTGTACATAAAAGAGTGATACAAAGTACATAAAAAGTACATAAAAGAGCTATAAAAAGAATTGTAGATATGTAGAATAAGATGGGACCTCAAGGGCCATATGGTCCAACCCCCCAGTCTGCTACAAGACCAGATGAAAATGCAGTGGATAAAAGTAATTGTATGACATAAATAAAGCATGCATATTAAAACTATTACAAGTCCCAATACAGCTTTAAGATGAGCAGTTGTTATGAAATTGAATTTACTAATTATAGATTAGTTCAGATGAAGCTAACAAATTAGTTACAGTACACGCTAGGGATGTGCATTCATTTTAGTTGATATTAATAACTAAAATGAAAAAGTAATCATCATTTTAGTTATTACAATAACTAAAATGAATAGGTTAATATCTTAAAATGAATACATTTTAATATAGTTATTAGCTCTGCTCTGCTGCATCCAGGACTAGAGTACATGCCATGGCTCCAGCCTGTCTGTGCCTTGCTGTAAACAAGAGTTCAGAAGGGAATCAGAAGGGAGAGGGAACCATGAATGACGTCTTCTCTGTAGAATTGCATACACTCTAAGACAGGAGAATCCATCTGATAGGTCATTCTTTGCCTTTGGACATGCTGTGTAAGCTTTCTTTACCAATCAGGGACTGAGGATGACTTTGCGGGGGAGGGCATGGTGAGTGTTCTTAACCTTCTGCCAAGCTGAGCAACTTTGCCAGTGTTAGTTCAGTCTCAGACAGAATGCTTGCTGGTTTTTCCTCAGTTTCTGTGTGATTGCTCTAACTCAGGATCACTTTGACAAATTGACAGTTATAAAACCAGATTTATTTCTCTTTCTCTCTGTGTCTCTCATCCCTTCCTTCCCATTATTTCCACTGTTCATTGTCTTTGTCTGTAATGCTTGTCTGTCTGTGACATACATAAGTGAATTGCTGTTAACATCATAACACTTATATTGATTATGCTTATAAAATCAGGACCTTTTATCCAATCTTTCTTAAACTTACATGGATGATTCCTTGGGAGAGGTGAACATTATGTCCACATTTTGTCCGAACAGGATGGGGAAAAAGATGTTACCAAAGGAAATGTGTCCTGAAATGACGCAATTAAATTTCTGAAATTTGGTAGTGTTTATCCTTTAGGTGAGGAGAACAATCTCCCCAATTTTAATCCAAATTGTTGTGGGAAACCCAGGCATTACAGCTGAAAATGTGTCTTCAAACTACATTATTAAATTGCTTATAAAATCAGAATCCTTTATCCAATCATGCTGTAATTTGGAACACACATCTCCTTAAATGTGGTAAACAACCTCACCAAATTTGTGCAAAGTGGATGAAAAATGAAGAAGTTATTGAAACTAATGGGCCGGGGGGGGGGGCGGAAGGCCTTGGTCGACGACCTCCTGGTGGAATTAGATAGGGGGCGTATAACCCTACTGGTTCTGCTAGATCTATCAGTGGCCTTACATACCATTAACCTGCCTGTGGGATGTGGATAGGGTGGACAGTACCCTTTTGCAATGGTTCTGTTCCTACCTTGCAGATAAATCTCAGTGGGTGGTACTAGGGGATTGTACATCTTCACCTGGGACCTCCCGTGTGGGGTTCTGCAGGGTTCCATTCTGTCCCCTATCTTGTTCAATGTGTATATGCAGTCACTAAGGGAGGATGTACACAGCTGGGTAGTTTGCTGTCATCACTACGTGGACGACACCTAAATGTATCTTTCATTTTCATCTGACTCAGGCCTTGCTGTCTCGTTGCTTTCCTGGTGTTTGGTGGCTGTGGGGGATTGGATGAGGTCAAGCCAATTGAGGTCGAGGTCGAAACTCAATCCCGACAAGACAGAGGTGATGCTGGTAGGGGGGACCAGCGATCTGGGAGAGGGCATCAGCCCCGTTATTGGGGGTGTTCGCCCTCCTTTGGTTCCATCTTTGCAGAGCCTGGGGGGGTGCTCGTGGACTCACAGCTGCACCCAGATCCCCAGGTGTAGGCTGTGGCCAGGAGTGCCTTTCATCAATTACATCTGATGAGGAGGCTCCACCCATATGTGTCAGACTCCGATCTCACCATTGTTGTCCATGCATTTCTCACCTTGAGGCGGGATTCGGGAATATTGCAATGCACTCTATGTGGGGCTGCCCATGGTGATGGTTCAGAAGTTGCATCTAGTACAAAATGTGGTGGCTTGCCTCCTTATGGGGGTGGATTGCAGGGAGCACATTCAACCACTGCTCCGCGCATTGCACTGGCTCCCTATTGTCTTCTGCGCCTGATTCAAGGTACTAGTTTTAATCTCTAAAGCCTTATAAGGCCTGGCCTCTGCTTACCCGAGGGATCACCTCATCCCCTGGACCCTGGAGTGGCCCCTGTATTCATCTGGGAGCACCCTCCTGGAGGTGCCTCGTTATCAGCTGGTCCATACAGAATGGAGGTCGTTCTCGGCAGCTGCACCATCACTATGGAATGCCCTCCTGGAGGAGATTTGCCTCAGCCTGGATCACTTTGCTTTCCAGCATAACTGTGACACCTGGCTTTGCCATCAGGTGTTTGGAGGTGGGTTGGGTTAGCTGGGGGTAGGAGGTGAATATTCATTGCAGATCTGGAATATTATTGTGTATTCTATATATTTTCTATTTTTGTATATTTATTTATTATGATGGTTTTATTGTATTGTTTTATATATAATATGTAAACCTCCTTGAGTCGCCATAGGTGAGAGGGTGTGGGATATAAGTCCAAGGAAATAAATAAATAAAATAATAATAATAAAAAAACTTCTCTGTGTTAATGAACTTAAAGTTCTGTTCCTAGGGCCAGCTAGGCTGGCAACTTCAGAGTTTTAGTGAGTGAATAAATAAATGGAGTTGAAAGTGAAACAAAATTGCTAGCATAGAAAATTGACATGGTTTGATGAGATTATTTAAACTGGAGAAAAGTGAAGTGGCACTGAAGTGGAATTAGGTCAGACACAAACAGCAGCTAAAGAGCTGTCATATACATCTCTATCCAGTAAAAGATAGGACAGAAAATGCAGATTAATTGGTAGGGATGGGGGTGGGGGTATATCCTGCAACTGGCAGGATGTCTAGAAACTTGACAAATCTTTCCTAATGGACAGAGTTACACTTAAGTGAACATTGTGTAACAGGTTTCACATGTTTTATAAAATACTGACCCAATTTCAAATGTCATGAAGCAAATTCTATGTTTGGACTAGTGCAGTATATTCTGCAACAACTCTGTCAGTCTGAAAAATGTTATCCCTTCTTCAAGCACCTACGTTTGAAACCTGAAATCACTATTTTATGCCACTATTTTATTTTATACAATATGGACTTTGAAAAGCAAGATAAGTTTGATAGAATGAATAGGTAATGTAGTATGTGCTGAAAGGAACACTGTCTACCTAATGTGAATATAGAATATAGATCTTAGGTTGTAAAGAAATATGGTTAATTGAGACGCAATCAACTTTTCCAACCTCTGTTTCACTTTTAAGCCTGCCAAACATGGTGGACAGCACAACTTTTTGAGCAAAGGGAATATAATGTGTTGGACGAAATGAGTAACATATGGCTCCAAAATAAATAGAAATGGATTCATCGTAGGGTGCAGCCACAGGAGACAGCATGGGAAGGCTACCAGTCCTTGGGCAGCCATAACCCACTCTGGGCAGCCAGGCCACATAATGCAGTGGCTTGTGTTCCTGGTGCCCACCAGATGTTTTCCCAACCATGTGGCAGGGCAAGTAGCTGACTGCTATGCACTGCATCCTCAGACATGTTGCATGGCAACCTTACCCTGTATTGGGTAATGCTGCCCAAGAAGTGGCTTCCTGTGTGCCTGCCGGGGGCCCTCCATCCCCATTGCGTGGTGAGCTCTGCAGTGGGACTTTGAGTGATGGTCACTGTCACCCATTGCTCTCTGCTAAGTCATGGCTGGGGCAGTAATTTGGTTAGGCCAAGGAAGGGAGGTGAAGCAGGGTCAGGTTCCCACTCATGTGGCCAGCATCTCAGCCCATTCCGCCCATGGCAGGATCTCCAGCAGTGGCCCGACTGCCCCGCAGGGGAGGGGCACCTGTCTGACTAGCTCCCCACGCTGGCCTCGCAGTGTGGTGACTGCGATTGCCCACCATGGGGCTGCACAGGAATCAGGCCCCAGCAGCTCGTGTGGCTGCACCCAAAGTAGTAGAGAAAGATCACAACAGGTAAAACTGATACACATGGACTCCAAGAATTTGATGAGGATACTAAGTAAGTATTCTTTGCCAGCATTAATGATGATAGCTGTGAACTGCTTTTAGTTTCACATTACTCATAGTTTGAATAAGCTTGAAGGAGTCGGTAGTACCTCTAGCAATGATATATTGCTTAATACTGGCTTATATTGTGGTACAGGTCCCGCAACTGCCATAACTTCTTAAAATCATGCAACTATAACTGGACAAAATTTTTAAAACAAATATTTTACCTCAAATTTGCATGTTTCATAAACTGAAAATATTTGTGAAATCTTATTGATTCTGACACATTGTTGTACAGTTTCTTAGCATTTAATACAACTACTCCCTCAGTTTAACAATCCAGATGAGTTTAGTCCTCTTATTAAACCAGTGGTTCTTCAGACTTTCCATCTATACTGTGACCCCACTTTTAGACTTAAATGTAAGTCCATGACATATAATTTATGGGTGAATTCAGACGTTATGCGTCCCGGAGTCACCACATTGGATTCCCAGTGGTGGTGAACCAAACAACCACCCCCCGCGGTCAATAAAGGCCCTGAACAGATGTGACGGAAGCGGGACCATGGCAGGGAATCGGGCCGCCAGATCACGGCCCAGGGCAGTGCAACAGACGTGACACCGATCCCCGGGCATAGTCAAAACACCCAGAATGAGCCGGGGAGGGGCGGGGCACAGACATGGCTAGCTGAGGGCAAACAAAGCCAAAAGGGAATGCCCACACAAGGGAAACGGGAAGGGAGGAGGAAGAGGGAGAAGAGCCACCCAGGTACCACACACACAGAAGCTTGGGCTTCTGCTGCTGCCTGCTGCCCCTCGACTGGCACAACCCCTGCCACCTCTGCCACATGCCCCATTGCCCACCTTACAGGCACCAGAACAGGCAGTGGCAGCTCCGAGTGTGCCAGAGACCAAAGCCCAAGTAAGATTTGACAGGTGGTTTGCTACTCACCCACATGAGGTCGCCCACGTCCGTATCCTACACTCAGATGCAGTTGATGATGATCTCTATCTTGTTGGTGGGGCTGCTGTCTGCAAGGGTCATCCAGGAAGCTCTAGTCGATGGGTTGAATGGAACATATGGGAGGGGCAGAAGATGGTGATGACACAGCTGTTGGAGGGACGTGTGGCCAGCCCTGTCCAACGTGGCCAAGAGTCTCTTGTCCTGCCTACCAACGAGTATCCCCAGTGAGCAGGTGTTCTCTAGGGCGGGGGATGTTTGCCCACTGCACTTCCTGAGACCAGGGGCCAAGTTGGTGGAGCAGTTGCTTTTCATCAAGGTATCTGTCTGCTGCTGCTGCTACTGCTGCTGCTGCCATGGGTTCTGCTTCCGGGCAATCCAATGTCTGCCACTGCTCCACTGATGCCTGGCAGCCTACAATGCCTGGCCAAGTAGAGGTGCCAGGCCAGCCACTGAGCCCCGACCCTTCCTGGCCTTTGCTCCTGCTGCTGCTGCTGGGTCTGTGATGGCGTGCCATGCCCCCACGGGCACCCCTAGGGGGAAAGCACCGAGCTTGCCTGCCCGGACAAGCCAGTGTGCCAAGCCCCAAGCCTTTCCTGTCTCTGATGCTGCTTCTGCTAGGTCTCTGATGGCCTTCCATGCCCCCATGGGTACCCCCGGGGTCCCTAGAGCGCCCCAACCCTCTCAGGGGGTCCAAACTCTGCCAAACAATTGGCAAGACCCAACTTTTTCAAACTGAACTACTAAACCCGAACTCGAATTTTGGACCCAACTACTGAACTACCGAACATCTGAACTACGTTCTGTTCACACATCCCAGATGGAAAACATATTATCTCACCAGGGCATCCTGCACTTCTCTGCCAGTCCAAACCTTGTATATTGCAACAAGCTATCAATCAGTTGATTCACATTCCCTATACCCCAAGTCACTTGTTTCCCTGAAGACATTCAGCTCCACCATATGATAGAGGCATGCGTGGTGACCCTGCAGGTATCCTCTTGCTTTCATCAGGGCAGTGATGAGGGAAAATGGGAGGGACAGTCCAGCCTCTGCTAGAGACTCCCTTACTTTCAGCAGCGCATGAATATCCAGAAAAGTCACTGTCTCGATTACATCCCACTCTCTCCACCCATCCAGGGCTCCCACTCTTCCATTCTGGTCTCTGGCGATCACTCTCCTTTTAAACACGGCTGCCTGTGTTCTTCACAACATCGGTGAGGACAGAGGGGTCACATTGGAGACACACACACCTCTCCAATTATCTCTAGTGAGCCAGTGAGCAAAACAGCACATAACCCGAGAGATGAGGGATGTCTTGTGCAGGCAAATCAACTGGAATGCTATCACAAATCAGTGACACTTTAATTATCCTTTTAAAATGTTTAATAAAACAAATTAAAAATGTTTTTTAAAAATGTTTAATAAAGTAATTACATTTTTTGTTTTTAAAATGTTTAATAAAATCTTTAGAAATGTTTTCAGTGTGTCAGTGTGTTTTCCTCTGGCCCATCCAGCACCCCTCCCCATGCAATTTTCTGCCTTTTCCTTTCCCTGTACATTCTCTATTTACATTCACAGGTGAGCTGTATGCAGCTCTGAAATTGTTCATTTTTTAATTGGCATTCTCAAGCAAGCTGGATTTGGGAATGGCAATAGGAAGTGCAAAGACACAGGCATTCTCCTGGCTACTATGCCCCCACACCCTCAAGGCCAAGTGCTTCTGACCATCAGCCTCCAAAGTGGCTTATCATTGTGCCATACTGCCATTCTCTGTTGTCTCCTATGTGCCCTCCCACACTCAGCTTGACCATTAGTTTGAGGATGGTATGCCGAAGATACCACAAATGATGTTCCCAGAAGGTGAAAGAGGGCTTGCCAGAATCAGGATGCAAATTTTTGTCCACAATCAGAGATCAATTTAGAGAGTAATCTGCGTAGGTGAAGGATGTTGGTAAAAAAGAGCTGAGCTGACTCTTGGGCCGCAGAAAGGGACCTGATGGGGATGAAGTATCCCATCTTGGGGCAGGTGTCCATGATAGTAAAAGTGACAGTGTGGCCCTGTGAAGCTGGAAGATTGATGAGGAAATCCACCAAGATAGTGTGCCAAAGATGCTGTGGAAGGGGAGGAAGCTGTAACAGTCCTACTTGACTCCAACGAGAAACCTTGGTGCAGGCAAACATTTGGCAACTCTGAAAGTACTGTTGTACATGAGTAGCAATGGAGGGCCACCAGAAATATTGCAGAACCAAGCAGAGTGTTTTTCCTTGCCCAAAGTGTCCTTCTAGGGGGAATCATGGCACAGCTGAAGCACTTCTAGGTGTGCGGGGACTTCAGGCAGGCAGATCCATTTCTCACATCAGGGTGCCTGCTGGTGGTTTTGGTGGTTTTGGCCCTAGTGCCAAAGGTTGTTGGCACTAGGGCTGCGACAAGCTGATGGGCCAGAAATAATTTAATTTAATTTATTTATATAAGTATTTATTATCCCACTACCTTTTGCCTCAGGCAATTTGGGGCGGCTTACAACCAATGAAACACATATAAAACATAAAAATAGGGACATAAAAACTCAATAAAACTTCCCTTCTTTCCCCCTATCCCAAACCACCCTACCTGTCTCCTCCTTCAAATGCCTGGCAAAACAGCTAGGTCTTACACTGCCACTGGTAGGTGAGTAGATCCAGGCAGAGGCGAATCTCTGCTGGGAGGCAGTTCCACAGCAATGGAACAGCCTCCGAGAATGCCCTCCTCATGGTGGTCATCCATCTACAATATGGGACCTCCAAAAGGGTGCCCTGAGCTGACCACAGAGGCCACCTGAAGACCCGGGGGGTGAAGCAATCCTTCAGGTAAGTGGGACCTAGACTGTTTAGGGCTTTATAGGTTAACACCATCACCTTGAATTGGGCCCAGAAGACTATTGGTAGCGAGGGCAGTGCACAAAGAATCAGAGTAATATGTTCACATTGACCGGTTTTACCGATAAAACCGATTGTTTTGAAACTGGTAACCGGTAAAATCGATACCCCTTTTTTTTCAGTTTGGTCCCACCCCTAAGCAAGAACACCCTCTCCATAGTGGCTCCCCGGGGGACTTCGAGAAGGACACTCCCAGTCGACTGCAAAGGCCAACCCAGAACATGGGGAGTGAGGTGATCCCGCAGATATATGGGACCAAAACCTATAGGTTTTATAGGTAAGAACTAGCACCCTAAATTGGGCCCAGAAGACTATAGGCAGGCAGTGTTGAGAATGGAGCACCAGTGTAATATTCTCCCAGCGGCCCGCTCCCATAAGGTGATGTGCCGCTGCATTCTGCACCAGTTGCAGTCTCCGGGCAGTCCCACATAGAGAGTGTTACAATAGTCCAGTCTTGAGGTGATGAAAGCGTGGATGATAGTGGCCAGGTCAGAGACTGAGATGCATGGGTGAAGTCGTCGCACCAGATGTAACTGGCGGAATGCACTCCTTGCCACAGCTCCAACCAAGGCATCTAGATGAAGCTGCACATCAAGGCACACTCCCATCAATGATGGGGGACGCCACACCCACCGCCTTCCCCACTAGCATCACCTCAGTCTTGTCGGGATTCAACTTCAGCGGGCTCACCCTTATCCATGCCCCCACAGCTGCCAGACATCATTCAAGCACTGAGACTGCAGGGTCTGGGTCAGAGGAAAAAGAGAGATAGAGTTGAGTGTCATCAGCATATTGATGATAACGAACTTCAGAGTGCCACATGACCTCGCCCAGCAGCTGCATATACACATTGAACAGGAGAGGGGAACCCTGTGGGATTCCACACAAAAGGTCCTGAAGAGATGAAAAATGGTCCCTGAGCACCACTCACTGAGTTCTTGGAGCCAGGAACAAGCGGAACCATTCGAGAACAGTCCCGCCCACACCAGTATGGTCCTGCAGGCGAGTCACCCACAACTCATGGTCAACGGTATCAAAAGCAGCCGACATATCTGCTATATTGAGCGACCCTGATCTAATTCACTGTGAAGGTCATTGACCAAAGCCACAAGTAAAGTTTCAGTGCCATAGCCCGGATGAAAGCTGGACTATGAGGGATGTATAAAACTGAGTCTGTCCAGATGTTCCTGCAACTGCCGAGCAACTACCCATTCAATAACCTTCCCTAAAAGGGGAAGGTTAGAAACAGGCCAATAATTGGTGAAGGAGTCAATGTACAGAGATGGTTTTCTGAGCAGAGGTCACACCATCACCTCTTTAAGGCAGCTCGGCACCCTGTCCTCCCAAAGGGAGGCATTGGCCACCCCCGCCAACAACCGCTCCAGTGTCTCCCACATGGCCATAACCAGCCAGAACAGACATGGGTCCAGTTCACAAGAGATGGCTCTGACCATCCCAAGAACATCCTCCGCATCAGAGGGTGAGTCCAATTGAAACCGATCCCACAAATTCGGACAAAGCAGGGCTTCCATAACTTCTGGTTCACCTATTGTAATAAGTGCAGTGTTGAAACCATAGTGAATGTGAGCAATTTTATCAGCAAAGTAATCAACAAACAAGTCATAGCAGGCACTGGAAGTTTCCAATTCCAAGAAGAGGGAGGCTGGACCGACCAGACCTCTCACCACCTAGAAAAGTTCCACTGGATGAGGCTTTGTTGATGCTATGAAGGCAGCAAAGAACTCCTTCTTTGCTGCCCACACAGCAATGGCATAGGCTCACAAGCTGCCTCTGTGTAGCAATCTGTCAACTTCAGAACGAGAACAGCACCACTGTCGCTCTAACCACCGCCCTTCTTGCTTCAGCAACTGCGGATCTTCAGTGAACCAAGGAAGTCTGCAGTACCGATGTCTAGGGAGCGGACGCCTAGGAGCCATTCGGTCAATGGCCTCATTCAGCAAGATGTTCCAAATAGCAATGAGGTCATGGAGCGTCTGGTGGTCAAGATCAGAGGGTAATTCCCCCAGAGCATTCTAGAACCTCTCCAGTTCCATCAGTCTCCAGGGGTGAACCAGCCCAACTGGTTCCACACCCCTCTATGGTGGACGTGCGCCAGGAGACAGGCCCATAGGAGATAATGATCCATTAATGACAAAGGAACTGTTGACACCTCCCTCACCAATGGATCACCCGCCTCAGAGCCAGTGCAGAAAATATGTGCATTGTTGGGGTGTGTTACTGTCTGTGGGAGTTTGAAAAAATAAAATGGCTATGATGAAGTTGGAAACATCAGTCTCTAAAATAAAGGGCCATTGAGTATCAGGCTGGCAGAGCAAGGTGTGGAAGCAAAGGTGTGTTTCAGCATTTCAAAAGCTTGGCATTGTTTCTCGGTCCATTAAAATTTCCACATGGAAATTCCAGTCAGAGAAAATACATACCCCAGGAACTCTATGGAGGATTGTA
>QEPC01013547.1:54282-65157 GCA_003113815.1 Sphenodon punctatus
ATCATTCCTTGCACAGAGAGCCTTTTTTCAGATGCCCAAACTGAACCAAACAGGACCGAACCAAACGGCGGAACCCAAACGCGGCAAACAAACCGAATGGCCGAACTGAATGACTGAACCAAACCTGACCGAACTGAACAGCCGAACCCCAACCGCGATCTGTTTGCTCATCTCTAAAAGTGGACACAGTTCATATTGGATGAATCAGGCAACAGATACCTTTGAACGGCCAAGGCATCTTTACAGAACACCACCACTCTGCCACGGACGCCGATCCTAGGCTGATGCTGCAACAAGTACCCAACTGGCACCATCTGAAACAATATAGGCCTAGATTAAGGCTGTACCAAGTACTACTTCTGGGTAATCTGGACAATTTCTGAAGTTCCATGTAATTGGCCTGGGTACTTGGCATCCCTTCAGTGCTGGTTCTGAAGTTCCAGAATTCAGAAACAGAATTCTAGACCTCAGAAATCTTTGTAACTTTGGAACGCAGAAACTCAGAACTTTGGAACTATTCAGCACCCACTTGGCACCTGACCATCTGGCCTCACGGTGCCAACCAAGCAGCAGGCAGAACAACAGTAGAAGAACTTACAGTTACACTTTACAATTAAGCTCTGCTGTGCCATGCCACAGCCTAGGCAACAGACACAACCCTGCAAAATAGTGTGCAACTGTGTGGAGAAATAAATCCCACCAAAAGCCAGACAGCCAGACAGCCCAGCACACAAAATTAAGAAACCAGATATTCAATCACCCCCACAAGGGCACCCTCTTATTTTTTAAAAAGGCATGGCATTGGTACTACTGGGGCACTGGTAACTTGAAAAGACCTGGAAAAGGAAGTGGAGCCAGGCAGAGAGATCCCTCTGGCCCCATGGTGCCAAGCAGCTCACAGAACAGTAGAACTTACACTTTACAATTACGCTCCACTGTGCCATGCGACAGCCACAGCCTTGATAAGAAAGGAAGAAGACAACAGGCACAACCCTGAAAAACAGTCTGCAGTTGCGTGGAGAAATAAATCCCACCAAAGTCAGCCAGCACAGCAAACAAAATTATAACACTCACAAGAAAGAAATGAGACATTCTCTCTCTCTCTCTCTCTCTCTCTCTCTCAGACACACACACACACACACACTCACAGAGGGGCATCCGCTTGGCATGGCATTGGTTCCGTTGCACTGGTAGCTTGAATAGACCAGGCAAGAGGAAGTGGAGCCAGGCAGAGAGATCACTCTGGCCTCATGGTACTAAGTGCCAACCAAGCATCAGGCAGTAGCAATGTGGCACCCAATTATTATTTTTTTAAAAGCCTGGCATGATAAAGGTAAAAGTAACCCCCAGCATTAGACCTATGGCTATGCCAGGCCATGCCCATGCCATGCCCATGCCAGGGCAGGCCAGGTACCCCCTCCCCCCCCCTGCTGATTACTTTCAGATTCAGCACTGTAGCACACAGTCAAATTCACAAAAGAGAATGGGAAATGGCTACAGATATTCTTTTTTCCCCCCTGCCAACCAATCAAAATTTGCCATCTGGCTTGGCCAGCCAATCAAAATTTGCCATCTGGCTTACCATCACTCAGCTGTTCCCTCACATAACTGTATCCTATCAAATATGGCACCAAGTTTTATTTACAGAAGAAGCTCAACTGTCCAGCCATGCGTGCAGTGGCTTCTGAAGTTTTCAGGGGAACGGCCTTGGTTCTCGGAACTTCAGACTTTCAGAACAGAGTACCGGAATCTTTGGTGAATTCTGAAGTTTTCTGAAGTCTGAGTTTCAGCTCGAACCTAGATGCTTCATCAAGCCAGTTCTCTGTAATGCATACAAGGTCAGCGGCCTCATCCTGAATAAGATCAAAGATGGCTGATATTTTATTTGCCACTTACCTCACATTAATCAGCATCAGCTTCTGATCAGGAGCTCTGAAGACTTCAGCACCCAAATATCTCAAGACAGAGGGGGAATGGGATACGGGAACATCCAGAATGTACCTCTCCCGACATCCCCAATAGTATTTCTTCCCCTGCCTGCCATACCTCCCCATGCCCAATACGTCCCCAATTGGTTCAAAAGCTGCCTCACTCTCTACGTTCCCCCAAAAGGCTCCCCCATCCACACCTGATCACAGACCCAGACCACCAAACACAATATACCTCATGCGGTGAATAGAGCTCTAGGGGAAATATTTGTAGAAAAGTTATGGGGGAATATTCGTAGAAAAGCTACAAATGCCCCCCAATCCTTGTAAACTTATTATCCTGGCCAGCACATCATTCAGCCACAAGTCACAAGTTCTGATTGCAAGACAGAAAAAGCATATCAAGATTGCTGTGGGACAGATGCCAATACTCTTAAATCTGAGTGCCTTGTGAGAGGAGCGAGATAAAAATGAAATGAAATAAATACCCTCCAAAATCCAGGTTTTTCATTTTAAAGCTAACAAAGTTTCTAGCCTTACACATTTTGAGAATAATATGATTTATAATATAGAATAATTCATTGTTGCTATGCAAATCTGTTCTCACTTTAACAACAGTAAAAAAAACCCAACAATTTCCTCAGATTTATTCAAAATTAACAGTGATGTAATTGAGAACAGACTCTCTCTCATGATAATTATTTTGATTGGCTTTGTTTCTGTCTTCCACTGATATCTGGTATTCATGAAAACAATAGATATAAGATGTAACTTACAAGCGTTTGTTTTTACATGATAATATTACTTTCTCAAATTTTCTTGTTTTGGAATTAGACTTTTCAATCCTGAGTGTCTGGGTGTGCACCATTTATTTTTTACAGAAAAGGAAAATCACCTAAGGGATTTTTAGTTCCAAATAAATAAATAAATAAATAAATAAAAATAAAAGAAGCATTTACTGTTTTGAAAACAAGAAACAAAATGTCTGTGCCAGTATTTCACAAAGAATATTATTTTTGCTAAGGTTAGGGGGCAAAACCAGTAAAAACAACTCTAGGGTTTAACTCTATGGTATCAAAACTCATAAGGCTAAGACCCCAGTCTCCAAGCCTGAAAGCCCTATCTACTGAGTCACCCAGGCCTGAATAGTAGTGCTCAGGGATGTGGAATTTGTATCATTAATTACTAAAATGAATGGAGCCCCATTCATTTTAGTAACTAATGTTCTGAAAATGAATGAATAAGTGAACAACATGTGTTTCCTGTCATTTGTTTTCATTTAAAAATTAAAAATTAAAAATAAAATTAAAAAATGGTGCATGCACAAAATGGCCACTGGGGCCATTCTCTGCATGTGCACTGTTTTCTGAAATGGTGACAATTCTGCCAGCACCATTTTAGAAAGGGCACACATGCACAGAATGGCCCCAGTGGTGATTTAAAATAATAATAATAATAATCTCTGCGCATGTGCAAAATAGTCACTGGATTGTTATGGGAATGTGCACCACACAATCTCCACAATTTTGGAAAAGGGCAGCCAGTCTGCACAGGCACAGTGCCCATTTTGCGTATGCACAGGCTAACTGCCCTTTTTCAAAATGGTGGTGATGCTGCCACCACCATTTTTAAAAAGGGTGTGCATGTGCAGAATAGTGTGACAGCCATTTTGAACATGCAAAGTAATTTTTCATTGTTTTTAAAATTTTTAATTTTTAACAAAATATTCCAATAAACAAAACAAAGAAAACAACAAAAATGACTGGGTTTCCAACAAAAACCCTGAAACAAATTTTTTTTTGACAAACAAAAATGAACACTAAAACAAAAATGAATGGGGCTCAGAAACCCTCTAATGTTTGACATCTGTCTGGCTGTTGGAATGGCCACGCTTGGATAGGTTGGCCCAGGCTATATAGTAAGCAGGTCCTCCTCTGGCGCTCTGCCTGTGAAAAAAAAGGTTTAACCTGACCACATAGGTTCTCTGACTTTTTGCTGTTCATCTTGCCCAGCTCCTATCTTATCTTGCTCCCTAGTTCCAGTGCCTGCCCTTTCCTTCTCTCTGAGTAGCTAGCTCCTGTTCCGGCCTTGTTTGGCAGCTACCCTCCCTTGGTTCCACTATTGCTTCTCACCTGTGCCCTGGCATGGTGCCACCCCTAGGAGAGATGGGGCAATGCCCCTCCTGGCCACACACATGCCCAGTAAGGTAGGTAATACAGTACTTAGCTTTCCCTTCTGTCCCTGGTGCTGGTTACACGTTCAGAGCCACCGGTGCAGCTGTTTCAAGCTGCTCTGGCACTCTGAACTTAGTTTTGAGCAGTGTGCATGCACGAGTGAGCTCCCAGGCTCTGCACATGCGCAAACTGCAGGGGGGGGTGTCACTGCGGGTCAGGACATTTTCATGGAGCTTCATCATGGGAGGACAGGGGAGTTGGATGGAGTCACAGAGAGCCAGAGTCTCTCATTGAGGGAGGAGTGAGTCAGACTGAGAGCGGTGGAGTGTCTGGAGACCCGTAAGGGTCAAAAGTGTGCAGAATGTGTGTTGGGTGACTAGGGAGTGCCGTCTAGCATGTGTTCATTTCCAAGAGCAACGCATTACCAGGATCGCTGGGGGCAGTCTTTCATGGAAGTCTATGGAGAGGAAACCGGCAGTGCTGTAATGTAATATGGGCTATAGTCCTTGATGGCCTGTGGGCAGGAGGGGGGGGAGCAATACATGGATGTGTGTATGTGTGTGACTGTTGATGTGTGTGTGTGCTATTGGCCGGTGGAACAGCAACGGTGTGGGGAGGGGAGAGTGGAGAATGGCTGTGAGGGTTAACTTTTATTCAGTATCTGCCTAGGCTTTTTCTATCTCACGTTGTGTGAGGGTGGGGGATGCCTGCTGCAGAGACCAGAGAGCATATAAAGGTGATTCCACCAGGCGTCAATTTATCTCTCTTTCAGACTCAGTTCTTGAGAGAGTGAGTGAGTTTGCAGTTGACCATCTGCCTGGTGGTCAGACTGAATCTTTTTCATTCAGGTCTAGGATCAATTCACTGTTAGATTAGATTTATTTATAGATAATATTTTTTTATTTAATAATAATCATCTCAAGGAAGCAAGTTAGGTATAGGTAGTACTAGTGCCAAATCAGACCAAGGGTCCATCATCGTTCAAGGCCAGCATCCTGTCCTCGAGTGGGGAGGAGGCACTGCCGAGCTCAGCCTGCCCTGCCTGGGCTCACTCCTGCTGGTGAGTACATTGGGGACCCGGCTGGGGCTTGGCCTTTGTTTTTTTGGAGGGACCCGGGGGCTGGGGGACTTGTCTTGGGAGGAAGGGGGATGTTATAATAGTGATTATGGGATGATATCGCATATGGTTATTACATACATATTGTTTCTGCCCTTTTAGTATATTTTTTGCATTTTTAGGATATTTTAAATTAATGTTTAAATTGTGAATTATAGTATGTTTTAATTATGAATTGTAATTGTTGGTTCTTGATTGTGTGTGTTGTAAGCTGCCCTGAGCTGCTCTCTGAGCAGGAGGGTGCTGGGTAAAATTGGAATATATAAATATGATTGTGCTGCCAGCTGCCTTGGGAGGGTCCAGGAGAGTGAGTTGGAACAAAACGGGCCACATGTTTTTAAAAAGGGCCTGTGTGCTTGGACAGGCATTTTGGTGGTGTAGCTACTAGGGATGCTGGTCTTGGGGGGGGGCTGGTTTAGTTCAGTAACACCTGCAATCTGTACCATTTCTCTGCTGTACCTTGGAGTTGGAGGACAGACCCCTGTGTCTGTCTCTCTTGTCTGTGCTACTTTTGCGGATTGCACTGTCATTGTGTTTGCATCCTCCTGATCCAAAGTATGACAGAAGTTATCTAGATCATTGGTGATTCCTACATTCGCCGTTTGGAGCAGTTTGTCTGTGAAAAGGGGCTTAGCTTTTCCTCAGACAACCAGAATTATGACATCTGGTGGTTCGGAAGAGGAGGCATGAGGTGGCATGAGATCGTTCCAACGTTGGATCAGATTCAGAGGAGATGTGATGTTCCACCTCCAACGGGAATCGTGAGCCACTGTGGTGGAAATGATGTGGGCGATCTCACTGGTCTAGAGTTGGCAAGTGCCATGAGACATGACCTGCGTCATATCATCCACTCCTTTCCAAGGAGCAACATTTTGGTGTCAGATTTAATTGAAAGAGCACTCAATAGGAATGCAAGGCCAAGTCTGACTGATTCTGGAGCACTTCGTCAGTTTAGAAAATCGATGAGAAATGTGAACAGACTAATGGATACTTTTCTGCATCATCAAAGGAGGACTACTACAGTCTGGCATAGGTTCTCAAGACATCAGCTATCCCTGTATGATGTAGATGGAGTGCATCTATCAAAAGCGGGACTGTTACATTTCTTTCAAGCTCTCCAAGAAAGCCTTTGGCAACACATTTGAAGACTTTAACACTGTACAAATACTATGTAAGTTAATGGAGACTCTAATTGGAAAAATTGTTTCTAAATAAAGTATTCAATAAATTGTTGGTTTTTTTACTGTCTGGTTTAATTTTGCATGGAACAGTGGATTACAAAAAAAGGATCACCTTGCATATGTGAAATAATTGTGGTTTTTTTGTTTACACATAAGACATCACTTTAACGTGAAGGACAAAAGACAACGTTGGGGGGGAATGTTAATATCTTTGTGAGAGTGCTGCTAGTGCCAAATCCCCATTTTTCTTTTCTTTTTTCAGAGCCTACACTTGAAAATGAATACCGTGGATGCTCTTATCATGAAGCCATTCACCACGCTGACTTTAGAAGAGAAACTGCAGATCAAAGACGTGGGATCTCACTGTCCAGAACTGCAAATAGAACAAGCTGCAAAGGACAGAGGAAAAGGCTATACATGCAGGTTCCACACATCCTTGTACGAGAAGTTCTGGTGGCTATGTGGCAGTGTTTCCAAGAAGTCATTGTTCTGTTTTCCTTGCCTGCTGTTTGGTGGTGATGCAGCATGGACAAAGACAGGAGTCAAGGACATTAAGCACCTGTCTGAGAAGGCAAAGAAGCATGATTCTTGTAAAAGCTACCTTGACAACTGCCTAAACCTGTCACAGTTGGGGGAAAACAAACATCGCTGAGAGACTCAATGAAGGCTACCATGTGTCTGTAAGGAAGCATAATGAGGACGTGGAGCAAAATCTATACATTCTCTACAGAATAATAGACTGCATAAAGTTCTGTGGTGCATTTGAATTGGCGCTGCGTGGACATGATGAAAGTGAGGGATCTGTCAATCATGGGTTTTTTAGAGGTGCAATAGATTTACTTGCCACAGATGACAGTACAGTAAAGCAACATTTGAAGACTGCAACTGTCTTCAAGGAAACTTCAAAAACCATGCAGAATGAACTCCTGGACTGCATGCTGGAAATTGCTCATGACTACATAATTAATAAAATTTAAAATGCAGATTTTGTGGCTATCGAAGCTGATGACACCATTGATGTCTCAACCGTCTGCCAGTCTGTCATGATTTTCTGCTACAGCGATGGCAGGGATTCAACTGTGGAATGTTTTTTCAGCTTCACATACTTGACAGACTTCCGTGCAGAAACAATCACTGAGTCCTTGCTTGAAAACCTCAGTGCTGCTCTACCAAGGGACTCTGACAAACAGAGACTCATAGCTCATAGCTACAATGGAGTGAGCTTGATGCTTGGCGAGAATGTTGGAGTACAGAGGAAGATAAGGGATGTATACCCAAATGCACACTTCTTTCACTGTTTTGCCCATCAGATGAATCTTATTATGCAGCAAGCCGTATCCCAAATAAGACAAGTAAGGATTTTTTTTTAAAGTCTGTCTGATATTTCTTCTTTCTTCAGTTCGTCTCAAAAAAGGACTGAAGTTCTGGATGCGGTGGTGAAGAGAAGGCTCCCCAAAGTAGCTAAAACATGCTGGAACTTCAGTGTGTGGACAGTCGAGGTCGACTATGAGCACAGAGAGGATCTATTTGAGTTCTTTGAACAAATACGACTAGATAGTCATGATGCCAAGACTGGTATTGAGGCCAGGTCTTCCATGAAAATTTTGGAATCTGATGGGGAGTTCCTCTACTTCTTGTCATAGTTCCACAGAATCATGCCGCACATGGACATACTTTACAAGGAGCTCCAAAAAAAACACATTGACTCTGTAGGTATTCAAAGATATACTTCAGACTTCGTAAGAGCCATCAATAAAGTGTGGAACTCCACTGGAACTCTGTGCTCGGAGCTGCCAGAGAACGCTCAGATGGGCATATGTGCATCTAGCATGGACACGCTAGAGCAGATCACTGTGGAAGTGTTTGATATTATAATCTCTCATGCATGTGACAGATTTCAATTCACAAAACATCTAGAGAGCGCAACTTTGGTGCAGGGGACTTTGTTTCAAAGGCACAGTGAACGCTTTACTATCCAAGCATTTAATGAGGAAATTGAAGCCTTCTCAATGCTGGAGAGAGACCGACTGAGGGGTGAACTTGGAACTTTGTATGACAGGTCAGAATTCCATTCCGCAAAAGATGCCTCTGTGCTACCTGCTGTGTTGACCAAAGACAACTTGGACAAATCTTTTTCAGAGGTGGTTAAACTGCTGAAGATTGTGATGACAATACCTCTCACAACTGTTGAAGCAGAACGAAGCTTCTCAGCTCTAAAAAGAATTAAAACATTTCTGAGAAGACAGAGGACCATCTGAATGCTCTAGAAATGCTGTCTATTGAGGAAGCCATGGTCAGGGAAATTCCAGACTTCAACAACAAAACAATAGACCTTTTGCACAACGCAAGGAACACCGAGCAAATTTCCAGTACAGGTGCTGAACAGACCTGAAGATGAACTATTTTGGACAAAGACCCACACAATGAGAAGGCCTGTGTTGCATCCATCCAGCTCCAGCCTGCATGGTCTTTGTCCTTAAAGGGAGACCCATGCCAATATGGACGCTGCACCCAAGTAAACAGGTGATGATCTGGGCTCTCCATTGCATGAAGACTAGAAGGAGGGAAGACCACAAAATAAGGCAACCTGTTTTGGAGCCCTTCAGTTCCAGCCTAGCCTACATGGTCTCAGTTACATTACAGGGAGACTGATGCCAACACAGAGACTGGACCACGAAAACAGGAAAAGAAGGCACTGCCACAGAACTGACAACACACAAGGCTGAGGAGACCACAGATGCTTCTGCTTGCTTTGGCGAGTGTGACAAGGAGGATAGACTGCTCCACAGACATCTTTGAGGATGGAGCACAGAGAGGAAGACCAATGGTGCTGCAGAACCACCACCATGAATAAACCCAGCACCCAAAGGGCACCACGTGATGGCAATGGCACACAAGGCCGAGGGAGGCATTTTTAGCAGCTGCGAGTGTGAGGATGAGAGTCAGCAGAGGACATCCCATGTTAAAGATAAGTATGCTTCCTTGTTAAGTTAAAAAAAGTTGAGTTAAAAAAGTTTTTATTTATTTATTTATTATTATATTTCTACCCCGCCCCTCCTGCACACAGCTCGGGGTGGCTTACAATAATAAAACAACAATATAAAAAGGTTTAAAATACATAAAACCTTCCAAGAAAATTCAAACATAAAATAAACAGGGCCTGGGATTTAAAACCAATTGACTGAGGGAGATAAAATCACCTACCCCCCCTACCCCCTCCCAAAGGCCTGGGCGAACAGCCAGGTCTTGCATTTTCGCCAAAATACCAACAAGCTTGGGGCCAGATGGGCCTCCTCCGGTAGGGAGTTCCAGAGGCACGGCTACCGAGAATGCCCTCTCCATTGTGGCCCCCTGCTTAATGCGGGGGACCTCCAAGAAGGCACCCCCAGCCGACCGAAGGAGCCGCTCCAGGGTGTGGAGGGTGAGACGGTCCCTGAGGTATGAGGGGCCGAGACCGTGAAGGGCTTTATAAACCAATATGTCTTAAGTTACAGTTGTAAGTTAGTTATTAAGAGTAGGCAGGTTTTATATTTTGGACCCAACACTGTCCCCCCGAGGAGAGGTACAGAGGGCATTCATTGGGAGGGTGGAACCTCTATTTGGGGGAAGGGGTGGGCCCATGGCCAGGGGACACCCTAAAGACTTAGGGCACCCCCAATAAGTAACTCATGTGGGCTCCAGAATCTCAGCCATAGGGGCCTCTACACCAACTGCCCCCCCCCCCACTGTGAAGTCACACTGTGTCTGGAGGCCTCCAGAAGACCAGCTGTGACACCTTAACAGTGAATTGTCTCAACAGCAATTTCCCCCCACCCCTGTGTCTCTAGACACAGTGGGACCTTGCATTCCAGTGAGTTTTTGTAGGCCAACAAGTGCAAAGGTTACACTCTATCTGAGGCCTCCAAAATACCAGCAGTGGGTCCTACACAGTGACAGAGCTCCACAGCAACATAATGCAATTTCCCACCCACCACTGCACCTCCAGACGCATTGCGACCTCAGTCTACAGTCGGGTTCTGTGGATGCCTACTGCCTTCACAACACATTAGGACTTCAGACTTTAGTGCGGGGTTCTTGATGCCCAATGGAGACTTAAGTCCTATTTTGTCTGGGGACTGGGAGCCTACTCTAGAAAACTGCAGGCAGCCAAGGAGAGCACCAAAATGAAGAGTGTTCTGGATAATGGTAAGTGATGGCATGTGGATTGGGAGGGTTTTGGACCTCTTCTTTGGCAGAGAGGTCCACAAAGAATTTTTTTTTTAAAATGTCATTCAAAATGTAAACATCTAAAGTAATTTGCTTCTTTTTTCTATCCAATTTGCCTGAGATCTGGCATGATTCCACACCTCACCTCACTCTCCTTGTGAACATAGGAGAAAGTAGGTAGGAGCACGGCAGAAGAGAAGGCTGCAGACAACAAGGAAACCCTTTTCCCCTGTCCCCCACTGAACCCATCTCTTCCCCTTCCTCTTCTC
>QEPC01013547.1:110897-126622 GCA_003113815.1 Sphenodon punctatus
TTCTGCACTAGCTGCAGCCTCTGGACCAGGAACAAGGGCAGCCCCACGTAGAGCACATTACAGTAGTACAGCCTCGAGGTGACGAAGGCATGGATGAGGGAGGTCAGATACGGGCCGGAGATGTATGGACGCAGCTTCCACACTAGATACAGCTGGTGGAAGGTGACCTTCACCACCACCTCCACCTGTCGATCCAGGCAGAAATCTGAGTTCAACACCAACCCCAGACTCTGAACCTGCTAAGCTATCGAAGAGCAAAACACCCCCCCCAATCAGGGGGGCCGACACCTCCCTCGCCCTCCCCACCATCATCACTTCTGTCTTATCAGGGTTGAGCTTCAGTCTGCTCTGCCACATCCATTCCGCCATGGCCTCCAAACACTGGGATAGCAACGAGACAGCAAAGTATGGGTCAGCTGAAAAAGAGAGGTACAGCTGAGTATCATCAGCATATTGGTGACATCACACCCCGAACCCTCTCACGACCTCCCCCAAGGGCTGCATATATATATTAAATAATAAAGGAAACAGGATGGAACCCTGTGGAATGCTACAGGACAAGGCGCGGGGGCAAGGTGTTTCAGCTCCCAACACCATCCGCTGCTTTCTCCCTGAGAGGAAGCGGAATCATTCAAGAACAGTCCTGCCCAGAACCCCCAGGTCTCGCACCCATCTCAACAGCAACCCCTGGTCCACGGTATCAAAAGCGGCCAAGAGATCTAGCAGGATAAGAAATGTAGAACATTCGGCATTCATCTCCTGGCGGAGGTCGTCGACCAAGGCCACCAACGCTGTCTCAGTGCCACAGCCAGGATGGAACCCAGATTGAAAAGGGTCTAGGAAACCGATGCTATCCAGATGCGCCTGAAGCTGGATCACCACCACCCGCTCAATAACCTTCCCTAAAAAGGGAAGGTTAGAGACAGGTCGGTAATTGGCGAGTGTGTCCACATCTAATGATGGTTTCTTCAGCAGGGGGTGCACCACAGCCTCCTTGAGGCTGGGTGACAACCTCCCCTGCCGCAGGGACACGTTAACACATCTTGCCAGCACCGTCCCCAATGTCTCCCTGGAGGCTTTCACCAACCAGGATGGGCAAGGATCAAGTTCACAACTGGTTGCTCTCACAGACCCCAGCACATCCACGCATCGGCTGGAGTCACTTTCTGAAACTCCCCCCACAAAGTTGGACCAGACAGGGCCTGGTAACCTCATGCTCTCCATCTACTGCCCCCAACTCAGCGTCAAAGTCACTCTGAATCCGAGCAAACTTGTCTGCAAAGTAGGTGACAAACTCCTCACAGTGGGCCTGGGACAAGTCCCCGTCCAGGCGGAGGGAGGCCGGACTGACCAGCCCCTGCACCACCCAAAACAGCTCTGCCGGGCGTGACTTTGCAGATGCTATGAGAGCAGCAAAGAACTCCTTCTTTGCTGTCCTCACAGCCTCAACATAGGACCGCAAATGGGTCCTATGGGGTAGTCGGTCGGAGACAGAGCAAGTCTGACACCAGCATCACTCTAGCCTCCTGCCTACTTGTTTCATACACTGCAGCCCCTCAGTAAACCAAGGGGCCCTGCGGTGACGAGACAGAGGCAGGGAGCGTCTTGGAGTCACCCTGTCAATGGCTTCCCCCAGCAATCTGTTCCAATGCTGGACCAGCTCATCGACAGAGTAGTCATCCATGTCCAAGGTTAATTCCCTCAGGACCTCCTGGAACCGCTGGGGTTCCATCAGCCTCCGAGGGTGCACTAATCTAACTGGTCCCATCCCCTTCTGGAGGGGTGCACTGAGAGACTCGCCTGGAGGAGATAATGGTCCGTCCATGATCAATAAAGGTATATTTTTCAAAATCCATGGTTTCCATGCTTATTTTGGGAAAGGTGGGAGAATTGAGGTGGCAATGGACCTGAAATGAAAAACATTGATGAGTGCTGCTTCCATTGGAAGCAAGGCATTCGCCGAGATTTGCACGACACGGAAACTTACCAGCTTTCCTTCTGTTTTTGTCATTTTCTGTTATTTTTCTCAGGTTGAACTGGGCTGCCACAGACCCCCGGACACCCCCTGGCTATTGTGAAGTTGAAAAACTACCAGCTAAGCTCCAGGAAAGTGCTGGAAATTACCATAAAAGTGCTGTAAAGCTGCTGTAAAACTGTCATAAAATTCCCAGAAAGTGATGAAAACTTCCCAGAAAGTTACAAAAAGTCACAGGAAAGCAAAGTGATGAAAACTGACAAAAAGTCCCAGAAAGTGATGAAAATGACGTAAAAATGGCAAAAGCACGGAATCACGGAAAACTGAGGAAGTACCAACGGCCACTCAAGTTGCAAGCACTCCTGAAAGGTCAGCACGAGTTGCAAGCACTCCTGAAGGGTCAACATTTCCCTTCAGAACAGGAACACTTGCTCTCGTCTCAGCCCTAAATGGCAATATGGCATAGCAATAAGTTGCTTTGGAGGCACTGCTTCAAAAGCCCTCTCTATAACAGAGCAGGTGGTGCTGAGCTGTTAACAAGGTAGGGATGACCCATTAAGCTTGAGGAATAGACCCTAGCAATCTCTCCCTGATGACTATTAGTCTGGTGCTACTACAAAGAAAACAACAGCCAAACACATCTCTGTGAGCCCGTGAAACTGGGAGGAGAGAACATGCAAAGACTGATTCCTTTCAACTTTGAATTTTTACCTTGGCTTTAAATTTTCCCTGGTGTTCAATAAAGTATGTGATTTGCTCAAAAATTCAGCATTCTGTGCCTAGCAAAAGTGCTGGTAGGTGTAAATGCAGGTATGGACCCTGCTATCCCCACCATGGGTGGGCATGGATAGCAGGGCTGGACTACCTCCTAGAGTCATAATAGACCAGAAGAAAGAAACATCTTATGCAGCTTCTTCTTCTCATAGTCTGCCACAGCTGTGAGTCATGGAAGACAGCAGGATATTTCAATGGGGGTGGGGTGGGGTGGTTGGAGCACCACATCTGCCCAGGTATTAGGCTTCTTTGATTAAACCTGTGGGGAGGGGGATGAGTGTTGGCTGCTCAAACACATAAGAACTACGCACAGGGCCTGACCATTTATTAGCTCTATATACTAACATATATGAGTGGGGCTGGCGGGTGAGGGCTGCACAGATTGATCACCGACTGCAGTGGGTTATTGTCTCGTTTGATTTTACCCACCTTTAGAGGAATGTGCACCTAGGCAAGGGTCCATCTATCCAAGAAGCACGTGACATATGAGGTGCTACGACCCGACCTTTTCTGAGGTGGATGAAACAAAGGGGTGTTTCACAAATATTATGTATTCTTATTTTGATATGGAGGGGTTGTTTTGATGGTATAACTTTAAGAAAGGGGAGCTTGTAGCAAGCTTTCAAGCAGAGCTGAAGCAGGTAGCTCACTTGCTAAGGTAGATCATATCCACAATTGTCTGTGCCATGTCGGGGGCCTGACTCAGTCAGTACCCAAGTCGGGCACCTCATTACTGAGAAATACCAGAGATTATTTTGACCAAATTATTGATTTACCATTTTACCAATTGGTAAATGGTAAATTGGTACACGATTTCAGAAAGAAAATTAGGATGGAAAATTGGTGCTGGAAGTAGGAAAATTGGTACCAGGAGTCAGAAAATCAGTAATGCAGGTAGCCCATTAGTCATTAAATTGGGTACTCAGTGGGTAAAAATAAACAAGACAATAACCCATGCTAGCCTCCACCAGGTGGGTGTTCATCTGCCCGTCTATTAGGTGTTCCCCAGACATTTCCCTGCACCCCCCACTCGCTCTCCACTCACCGCATCGTCCAAGGACATTGCAAGTCACCGTGTGGCTCAGTGCATGTTAATGCACACCCACATTGGTACATCTCATTAATTAGGTTCACCTGCAGCTTTGGCTGCATTCAGGTCCACCAGCACTATAGAGTCATGCCTAGCATGGCACCTAGAGGAGACAGCCTCTTAGCTGACACGAAGCTGTGAGAGGAGAGAGCAAGGAAGTGAGAGCAAGAGAGCTCTGATGGAAAGGAGGGTTAGGGTTAGAGAAAGCATCTTCCCTGGCCATGACCCCCCTTTTCCATCAGAAGCGGTGCTCACATGCTTGGGTGGTTGCAAGAGTAGAGAGTGATCGGCTGTGAAGCAACTGCAATAAGAGAGAGTGGGGGGTGCAGGAAGGACCTTCTCTTGCAGCCACCCTAGCACACGAGCTTCTTCTCTGACCATGGCCCTCCTTTCAAGTTTCCATAAGAAGCAGCGTTCATGTGCTTGGGTGGCAGGAAGAGGAGAAGGTCCTTCCTGCACCCTTGCTCTCTCCTCTTGCTGCAGCTTCACAGCTGATCGCTGTCTCCTCTTGCAGCTGCCCAAGTGTGCGAGCATTGTTTTTGGTGGAAAGGGGGGTGGGGGTGTCACAGACAGGGAAGAAGCCGTCTCTGGCTGTGACCCCTCCTTTCCATCAGACTCTTGGCTAGGGAGAGGAAAAGCTCTGAGTGGTGCCACCAGTGGTGACTATTGTCAGCATATGAAATGTGCTGCTCATTTATTGGCTCTACATGCTAAAAAATGTGAGTGAGGGCTGCGTGGACCAAACATGGACTCTAGCAGGCTATTGTCTCATTTGAAAACACCCAGTGTTGCCAGGACGGGTCAAGTACTGGAATTTCAATGGATATATCTGTCTTTGCGAGTACTGGTTTCAGCTCAAGTTTCAAGGTTCTGGGTTGGGGTAGATGGGTAGAATCATTTAGTGCTTGTAAGTTAGTGAGATGTTCACAGTCTCAACAAATATAGTTCTTACTTCAGGAACACAGTTTTAAAGAATTGTTATAAAAGTTATCTTGGAAAACACAATATAGTACCAGGAGTGAATTCTGTATCAGGGTGTAGCGAGTAGCCCATTGGCTACCGATGGGTAATACTTGTGTTTTCAGGCACCCAAAGCGGGCACCTGACAGGTTACCTGGCCCCCCATCAGGTGTTCAGTGCCCCCAAATGAGGTTATTATTGAGGCTTCCCCAATCCCGGACCCTCAGCTCCCGGGGCTGACTCACTGCCCAGCTTCTGCTGCTCCTCTGGTCCTAGTCCTGGCCACTGCTCCCTGCTCCTCCCCAACCCGGTTTAGCAGGCCTCTTCCTGCATGACCTGTGTGCACCCCCGCTATGCCCCAAACTACCCCTATGCCCCATGTTGGAAGAGGTTTCCTCACTCACCCCACTCCTGCTCAGAAAAATCAGAGCGGGAAGACCCTGGCTCAGCTGAACAGCGGGCTGGAGAGAAGTAGGGAGCAGTGACCGGGACTGGAGGATTAGCAGCAGCCAGGTGGTGAGCCAGCCCAGGGAGTGGCTGGTAACCTGTCGGGTCTTGTTCGGACAATGGTTGGTGTCCAAACGTGACCAGGGTGAGTCAGGCATCCCAGATTCGATGGGATGCTCAACTGGGCAGGTGCCCAGTTATAGCTCTAATTCTGTATAAAGATTCTGTGAGAGATTGGTGCATTGATTGAGAGACATAACAGAGAGAAGAGGTGATGAGTTTATAGAATATTGTACATGTACTTTGAGGGAGGATTAATTTACAGAAAATGGGAAAATGCTGTTAAGTATACAGGCTCTGTGCCTGCCCATCAGAACACTGTCATGTTTGTACTGGAAAGAGGAAGCAATTTTCTAATGAATGGACTTGTCCAATTTGAGATTATAATCATATTCTCAGTCCTCCTCTTTGTGTACCTTTCATTTCAGACAAGCAGTAATTTGTCAATGTAGCTCCTCCACAGTTTAATTTCCTTTGCAGCATACTTGCCTGAGGGTTTGGTTATTCTGTCTGAAGTTCTGAAATGCTATCTGTAGGATTAAGAACATACACATTACAAAGACATTGCTAATCCTTATGATGGTGTTTCAGAAATGCTTTAAAGGATTTCTTGATTCAGATGTTCCCAGCATCTGAAACCCACAATGTCTCAACTCCATGTCGTGAAAGTACAGGGAGTTCAATATTTCTACCCAGATAATGAGGTTTTCCAGTTGTACTTGTAACCTTTGCTTCCACTGCAGTATAGTCCTTACTGTTGGGAACTTTTAGAAGATGAATCATTACCAGGAATGAAGAAAGCTGTTCTGAATTGCAGTAGCAAGAAAAAGTAGCCCCAGCTGTGAGAAACTAAGAGGGACATCTAAATTATTTTTATTTATTGTGATTTGGATGTATCGGGGTATTTGTATGAGGAAATTCACTTTTGCACCTACAGATAAATGAGACAGCTTGCTTTCTGCTGTGTGGGCTGAGGTGGTACTTAGTTCTTGCTACAGTCAATACATTTGCAGAGGGAATCATTGAAGCAATTTACTGTATGTTTTACTTCAAAGCCAAAGTCAATCTCTATTCTTATTGGAACCACTGCCACTCAGTACCAAAAATATTTCTTCTGTATTTATACCTTAAAGATGTATTTGCGCTGTGTCTGGCATTAGCAGACCAAACAGGCTTCAAGGTTCTCATGTACTTACATTTAAAATCAATAAAGTCAGGGAGTGATGTAAATCCCATCTGTGGATTCCTTTCAACAGCTGTCTCAAAATAACCTTTACTAAAGGGCAAGACTACCTCATTCTAGCTTCCAACATTAAAAAATAAAAGGTATTTCATGCACCAGATCATCAATGATCTGCCAGGCTCAAGCAAACTAAAGCAAAACTCCAGTATGCGCAGACTTTGTGCAGAATGGAAAATTCCATAATGGATCATTTAAAATGCATATAAGATGGCTCAGTTTGGGAAACCTGGGGTTTGAGACGCCTAGTCATGGCACAAATCAATTGAAAAGAAAATGGAGTTTAGAAAAAAGGGATTGCTATGAAGCCATGATGCAATTGCAATTGTAGTTTTGTATGTCTCTGTCACTGACTCAGTTAGCTCCCATGCTGAGCAAGAGCAGCCTGTGAAACTAATACATTTAGGGGTGTGCATCCATAACATTTTCTATTTAAAATGAATGGAGCCCCATTCATGGTTTTTTGTAAATGAAAATAAAAATGAAAACTGTAGGGGTGCCTTCTGCACATGCCTAATTACATTTAACATAGTATGTACATTTTTAAATTCCTTGGTCAGTTTTGATTGGTAGCATGATCCATGCAAGCACTAGTCCTTATTACTTTAAATGGCCAGAGGAGCACACTTTTCCACATTTTCTTACAGTTGATGACCCAAGGGAATTTTGCCAAATGTTCATTGGGGACAAACTTTCATCCTGTGTCTAATATACATTCTCTGTTCTTAGGTGTATTTGAAAACACAGGCTAGAGAGGAGTACATCAGTGTGTATTTAGCAGCTGGAGGGGTCCACATGACACTCATGGGTGTCAGGAGGAAACATTCTGGTGATGCCCATGATACTATGCTTTTTCCTGACAAACTTCAGAAAAGCAAAACTTGCAAAACATTAGTCCTAACCAAGTGGAAACAATTATTGGAAGCACAAGTCATATGTGAATGAGCAGAAGGAATATTTTTTTTACACAGCAAGAGCAATAAACACTTTCAAATCTACAGATTCAGCAGCAAGTTAGGGTTAATAAAATAGAGAAACTACTGTTCAAAGTGAGCAGGGAGAGGAGGAGAGCAGATCCTTCTTGGCCCTACAAAGTCCTGCTCCTCAACTTTGTAATAATATACCATCACATGACCAACTTAAATCAAATGCCATCACAATGTCTTTCTCTTTCTCCCTCTCCCACGTGTCACCACCTACTCCCTTTGGGAGGTTAACAACGAGATGATAGTCCACACCAGGTGGGTATCCACCTGCCCGTTTTAGGTGACAGCCAGGCAACTGGCCATGTGGTCACCAACACCTATTCACAGTGGGATTCCCAAGAATGTGGAGCCTGCCATGTGGGCTAATGTGGGCTAATGTGTGCCCATGTGTCTGTGTCCCATCAATTTAGGTTGCTTGCTGCCTGCTTGTGTTCAGGTCCTCTGCATCATAGAGTAACATTCAATCTACTGCTGCGTACGTAACATCCACCTTAAAAGCCCACCATGCCATTTTCAAAATTGCATTCTCTGAGCTCATCCTGGTTGGCAGTATGTGCCCAACATTTGCTGTTTTCCAACTCCTACTTTCTCAGCAATGTCTTGCAGAGGCTTACCCTTGCCGTAGCCATGACTCAGACTGACAGCCAGGCAACAATCAGCACTGCTGCCTCCACTGTACAGTCACAGGCACTCACTGTCTACAAATCCACCCCCCAGTGTAGCATTCCCTGAGCCAAGGAAGAGACCAAGACCTTCATCGCTTTTAGGGGGGGGGGGCGAGCAAGATGGTCTGATATGCCCTCAGACTGACCTGAGTACTTGGGGCCAGTCCTCAGAATTTGGACAAATACTCACAAGTAGTTTTTTTACTACTCAATTCAAGCCTAGAATGGAGTCATCATCGCATCCTGACTATAACTGAGCCTTCACCAAGGGTTAGAAGCAGGTTGATATGCCACCCTCCACTGCACACGTTTGGTCGATTGCCTTACAACCACTCCTTATGCATTCGTTCCAGCTCCCACTGCAAATGCGCTCACCCCGACAGAAGCATTGACTGCCAGAGGACATCCCTCCCTGCCCATCGCCATCCTGGAGCCAACTCAGGTTGACATGAACACAGACACCATGACTCACAGTCTACCGCTTCCATCTCAAAAGCCAGCCCTTGTTCAAGGAGCTGCCCAAGATTCTGGTTGAGAACACCAAGGACTGGATGCCACATTTGTGGAGGAGGTGGTGGAGGTGGAGGGGAATTGTAAGTTAATGCACCTGGGGAGGAGTTGGGGGTGTATGTGCCTCCATTTATACATCTGTGTGATCAAGACTTCTATTTATTGTTATTTAATTATCAATTCTAATGTTTACTGTGTTGACAGGTGGCTGGGAGACCATGGAAGAGGATCTGGAAAATCACCAGGAAACCAGACCAGCGGAGGGGTATGGTAGGCACAGGAGTGGCAGGGGGAGACAGCATGGTGAGTTGAGGGGGGTTGGGGGGGGGACAACCTGACAACCTGGCAACCTGGCATGGGGTGTGTGGAAACATGGTGGCCTGGCGTGTGGGGTAGGTTAACATTGCATAGCGATGGTGGTGGGAAGAAGGACAAAATGGTGCAAGGGGCAAACTGGCAGTGGTTGATTTGTGCATATTCCTCACTCTCCTACAGTGCTCATGGGAAGAGAGCCACACCCTGCTGGGATCACACTGCAGCAGTCACAGAGGCCAGGTAGTCACTTCTGCTTCCCTTCAGTGTCCCCCTGGCTGAAGAATGGGGAGGGTGGTGGTCCCAAAAATGTGTCTGGAAAGGTGGGTTGGGTGGTATGAACTAAAGGTGTTGCTTGTCATCTTGCTACAGGTTCATTGCAATAGGCGTGGACAGAACCTCCTGCTACAAGTGCCTCCTGCTACAAGTGCCCAGCAGAACGATAACTTGCTGGTCCACAGTCAGCGGTGCATTGAGGATTTGGCACAGGAGCTGCTTGGGGAGACCATGCAGCAGGCAGACGAGATCCAGGATACCATACACGGCATGGCCAGCGGGCATAGGCATTTGCTTCACCAGAATGCGGCAAAGTGCAAGTCTTTTTCTGCCAAGGCTCAGCTGGACTACTGGTGGGAGGATTGGAACAGGGCATGCCTCTGGCAGCTATTTGAATGGTGAGACAGCCTACTTGAGCAGGTGAGCGCAGACATGCATGTGATGTGAGCACAGTCACAGACACAGAACTGCCTGTCCCGATCCATTCAGGTCCAGGCCTCCCTGCTGGAACATGTTGCTGCTGCAACCACAAGCACAATTGCACAGGGGCTAGCACCATTTCCCAACACCCATCGGCTGTTCACATTCCACAACAGTGAACTAGTCTGCCTGTCATAGTGCCCCTTCACCCTGTACTTCATAGACCAGGAAAAGCACCGGAGCCCACTCCATGATGTGCCAATGCCTGGGAACAGTGCACCATGCCCTCCCACCCCGACAATCATTCCCTCAGACCTCCCATGAACATGTCACCTCAATCATATCTTCAGGAGCATGATCAAAAGAATGTTCCCACACCCATCATACCACCCAAGCAAGCGCACGAGACTATTGCCCCGAACAGGAGCAGGTGACAGGGAAAGTTTTTGTTCGGTGTTTAATAAAGTTCTTTTAAAACAAAAAAAAGTTTAATAAAGTTTTTAAAAGTTTATCAAATTTCATTTATTTTTTACAAACTATGCTTTCCATGCTTCTTTGGGGAAAAAGAGGGAAGAAGGTGGGGAAGAGGGGAATAAGTGGAAAAATGTGGGAAACAAAAGAGAAAGAACTTTAAAAGAGGACAAAGAGCCAGAATACGAGGGTGGTAAGGGAAGGTTGCCTAGGATTTTCCTTTGAGAAAGAAGAGGTAATCCCACAGGTTAAATCCTCCTCTCAAGTTGTTAAGGGGCATAGGGACACCTCAAGGCGAAACTTTTCAAACTATTAATAAACTTTGTTTACTTTTTGCAAATCCTGAGTTTTGTGCTTCCTTTGTTAAAAAAAAGAAAAAAGAAAAAAAAGAGGGATGTTTGGTGCAGGGGGTGCCTATGGGTGAGGTGTATGAGTGGGAGAATGGGGAATGATAATAGGAAACTCACAGGGAAGGCTGGCAGTTGGCAATTAGGGGAGAAGCCACCAACCAGGTGCTAAGGGAATGCCAATAGGAAACTTGCAGGGAGAAGCCTCCAGTCAGGTGCTAAGTAGAGCTGAAATGAGACTGAATCTGTTTTTCATGAAAATCTCGTGAGAACTGAGAATCGTTACTGACATCTGGGGACAATCTTGGTAATATTTTCATATCTCGGTTGAGAATATTTCTTGATTTACCATTTACTATGATTTACCATATACCATGTACTGTGATTTACCATGTACCGTAGGTTTTTACCAATTTACCGTGTATACCGATTTACCTTGTATTGCTTACTGTGTACTGTGTTCTTTCCGGTAATACACATGCGCAAAATGGCAAACACAGTTGTTCTGCGCATGCACAGTTCTCTTCCAAGATGGTCCCGGCAGTGTTGCTGCCATTTTGGGAAAAGGAAGCCATTTTGTGCATGTGCATTACCAGGATGAATGTGGTACCCAGTAAATCGCTATACATTACATGATAAATCATGGTATACAGTAGTCACAGTAAACAGTAAATGGTAAATTGAGAAAAATTCTTGACCGAGAAAGTGATGAGAACCAGGGGTTTTCTCAAACAATTATCACAAAAAATGAGTCAAGAACCATGATTCTCTGAGAACTGAGAATAAACTGAGATTGGTTTCAGCCCTAGTGCTAAGGAAAAGGCATTAAGGCATGATGGGACACAAAGCTGTCCTGATGCTAGGGAGGAGGTGGATGGGGCAGAAGGAAACACAAACACAGAAAATATGTATTTTGAAATGCTTTATTGTTACAAACAAAATAATTAAAAGTCATTAACTTTTAATCAAGAAAACTCACCACTGGTGGGTGTTGTGGTGAGCATTCTGTCTGATGTGCTGGCAAAACGTATCCCAGATCTCTCTGGCTATGCACTGCTCCATTTGGTTCAGTGAATCATGGGACGGGGCACTGGCTTACCTGAACCAATTTGCATGGGGGTTTTCCAACATGGTCCCACTAGCTTCACAGATGTTGTGGAGAACACAGGCAGCTGTTAGCAGTGGGGTGGTCTTCAGCTGGAAATCAGTTCTGGATACAAATCTGGCAACAAAGCATGACTGACCTCTTTGGTGTGGCACAGCCTGCCATTCCAGTCACTGATCAAGTAAGAGCCTTTCTGTTCAACGAAATCAAGCCAATAAATGCAGTAGTCTTGAATTTGCTGAATCAGTCATAGGTTTTGTACAAGAATGGAAAGGGAGCCTAGAGCAGCATAATGACCATGAGGAAGTTCTCTCCATGCATTACCATGGTATCTGGTGAAGAATGCAGCAGCTTGCCTCCTTTTGGATGTAGGGCACCTGGACCACATTACACTGGTGATCTGAAGACTGCAGTGACTTCCTATAGCTTTCTGGGCACAATTCAAGCTGCTGGTTTTGACATTTAAAGCTCTAAATGGTCTGGGTCCCACATATCTGAAAGACCAACTGTCCTTCCATGTCCCATTGTGGTCCCTGCAATCAGCCTAGAGCACCTCCCTGTGGATTTCGTCTGTTAGCTTTCTTTATACAACAAGGACTTGCAGGGAGGCATTCTCAGTTGCTGCCCCACTGCTTTGGAATTCCATCCCACTGGAAGTTCATTTGAGCCTGGGCCTGGGCATCTTCTGGAGGAGGTGCAAGTCTTTTCATTTCAAAAAGGTATTTGGTGACAGGAGATAGGGAATTAGGGTGGTTTGGGGATTGGGTTATGGGCGGTTGGCTATTAAATGGTATTGGGGGTTGTGGGAGGTTTGGGGGGAGTTTAAGGGGGTTTTATATTGGTTTTAATGTTCTTATGATTTGTAAGCTGCCCTGAGCCTTCAGGAAAGGGCAGCATATAAATTTAAATAAATAAATAGTTACAGTTACAACATCTTTGAACTCTGCAGACTGCGCGTCCAATGTTTTTAACTGCTTAAAGAAATGGGCAGCTGCTTAGATAGGATTGGCTGTGCACCACATGCAAACAGCTATTGGCCACTGTTGTTCATTAGGGATGGGCGAACAGATCACGGTTCAGGTTCGCCATTCAGTTCGGCCGTTCAGTTCGGCTGCGTTCGGTTCGGCCATTCAGATCGTTCGCCGGGTTCAGATTCGACCGTTCAGTTTGGTCATTCAGTTCAGGTTCAGCCGTTCGGAAAAAATTATTGTGAGAGCACAAGCGTGGTGGAAACCGGAAATTCAAGTGCGTGCGGAGCTGTGTGGAGAGTGAGTGTGTGTTTGGCTGGGTGGCTGTTTGGTTTGTGTGTTTTGGCTGTGTTTGGGTGTGCTGTTGTGGTTGTGGTTGGTGAGTGTTGGTGTGTGTTGTGGGTGACTGTGTGGTTTTGGGTGTGCGTGATTTTTTTTTAAAAAAAAAAATGAAGAAAGCTGAGGTGCTTCTTCCCCGGCTGGGGCCCAACTTGCCGCTTGAGGAGGAGGAGGAGGAGGAACTAGAGGTCACTGCCCCTACTACACCTCCGGTGGTTCCCTGCTCCTCGGATAAGGAGCAAGCGGCGGGCTCAGGAGGTGCTTCTGCTAGGTTTGTAAACTTTTTTTTTACTTTGAGGACAAGAAAGGCTCTATCCGCTAGAGCGAGCTCAATGGCGTGTGGGTGGGTGTGTGGGTGGTGGGCATCAGTCAGGCACAAACAGTGGGCATCAACGGGTGGCAGTGGATGTATGGCAGAGAGGGAGGGTACTGTAGTGTGGGGGGCTCTGGCATGAGCAGCACCCCCACCCAAACATGTGCCAGGGTAGCAAGGCTCTCCAGTCTCCAGTTGCCATCCCATTCCCATCCCTACACACACCCCAAATAAGGGCAGGAATTGCACGTGCCAGCCAGGGCCTTTCTAGTTGTAATCCCTTCCCTAGCATCCCCTAGCACCTCCAGGGAGGGCAGGATTTGCACGTGCCAGCCAGCCAGGGTCCCCTAGAACTAGCATCCCCTAGCACTCTCTGTATGCCACAGAGAGAGAGAGGGAGGGTACTATAGTGTGGGGGCCTCTGGGCATGAGCAGAACCTGCACCCAAAGATGTGCCAGGGTAGCAAGGCTCTCCACTCTCCAGTTACCATCCCATTCCCTACGCACCCCAAATAAGGGCAGGATTTGCACGTGCCAGCCAGAGCCTTCTCTAGTTGCAATCCTTAGCATCCCCTAGCACCCAAGGGAGGGCAGGATTTGCACGTCCTTTCTAGTTGCAATCCCAAGGTGGGAGGACTAGAGGCATCATCATAAATGCATGATATTACTTTGGTGTTCTAATGTGTTCCCATTTCAGAGAGGAATCGAATGCTGGCCCCAGCACTGCTGCCAGGACTAGGCCAAAGAGGAGGACCCCTAGGCAGAGGTCATCACCATGGCCAGTGACACCCCCAGACATTCGGCGCCGGAAGTCGGATGTCTGGAGGTTTTACGACAAGGGTGACGGAATCACCACATGCAAGGTATGGCACAGGCACTGGAACAACAGGGAATGAATTGCCCTATGACCTGACCTGTTAGGAATGAAAGTCCCCTACAGAGAGAGATTGGCCACCAAGTCCACCCACTTGTGGAGACAGAATGCAGGCAGGGCTTGACAGACCATTGGTCTGACACAGTATGGTACTTCTTATGTTCCTATATTTTTCTGCNCAGGCAGGGCTTGACAGACCATTGGTCTGACACAGTATGGTACTTCTTATGTTCCTATATTTTTCTGCTCTTTTTAGCACTGCCACAAAATATTCCAGCACCAGAGGAAGGGCACCACATCTTGTTGTTGTTGTTGTTGTTGTTGTTTATTTATTAAAGTTATATTTGTTGTTGTTGTTATGAGTTGACCTGTCCAGTCTTTTATCCCTCTGTGTTTAAGTTCTGGCTGGCAGGTGGCAGATCGCATACAGCTTGTCGATCCCTACCAGCAGCACCTGCCAAGCAGCAGGGTCTCAAATTGCAGACAGCCCCTCAGGAGGTGCAGGGCTTGTCTTTGTGTGGGTGGGTGTGACAGAGAAAAAGAGAGACAGGCTCCCTGGCAGCGAGCAGCAGGCGGCGGGAGCTGGTGGTAGGAGGGGCTATTATATTCAGCAGCTTCAGCAGGCATCCACGGGTGGGTGCCGAGGAGTAGGCTGTTGGGGGGGGCAGGCTGGCGTGTGGGCTACTGGATGCATTGGAATGGAATGCAGCCCCCAGTGACTGGAATGATGGTCCCAGAATCTCATTGATGGTTTCTGGGATGGGTGGGCATGACTGATTCAGGGATAGTGGAATGACAACCTAAAGCCTATGGTGCACACTTCATTCGATCCAGTGATAGGTGGTAGCAGCAGGTACAGGAACGCACACAGGCAGGCAGGTACATATAAAACATTGTGTGTTATATCCCATCTCATTATGGTGGGTTTGCTGTGTTCTGGATGTGGGCAATGGGCATTAGGTGCATGAGCACAGATGGGAGTTCTTCCTGGTTCTGTCAGGTGGCAGCCAGGGTAGCTGGATACACCTACCTCTCCCCCTCTAACCCCCATCTCCCTTGTTCTAGCTGGGAGCCTCTCTCTCTCTCTCTGACCATAGTGCAGGTGACAGCATGGGTGGGATCATGTCTGTCTCTCCTTCAAGCAGTGGGTGGACTTTCTCTCTCTCGCTCTTATTTCTCTCTCTCTCTCTCTCTTGGCAGCAACCTGGGTGGGCAGACAGGCATCTTGGAATGAGAGGCCGGAAGGCGGGCTGAGGCAGGCTTTGAGCTTGGCAGCAACCTGGGGTACAGAACCCTTGGTAGAGACAGCATAAAGGCCTGGGGGCCATTGGCAGCAGCTGTTTATTGATGCCATGGCGTCATGGCACAGACAGCATATAGGCCTGGCCTGGGGGCCATTGGCACTGGAAGAAGCAGACATTGGTGGCCATGGTATGGAACCCTTGGCACAGACCGCATATAGGCCAAGTCCTGGGGGCCATCTCCGTGAGCAGAATGATGGCAAATGGGAGGAGGTCTAGAGACTGAGGTGAGACAGGAAAGCAAGTAAAACTCCCCACCCACACCTACCTAAATACCCACATACAAAATAAT
>QEPC01013547.1:126722-162451 GCA_003113815.1 Sphenodon punctatus
GTTTGGCCTTCCAGTGACACCACGTTTTAGCCACCCGAACTCACCCGAACACGAACCAAACTGACCGAACTGTTCGGTCATTTTGACGTTCGGACTTGAGTTTGGTTCAGTCAGTTCGTGTTCAGATTCGGGTTCGGGTTCGATCGTCCGAACAGGCCGAGTTCGGTCCGAACTCTGAACTTCCGAACCGTGGTCTCCCATCCCTATTGATCATGTTTTCTTACAGGACTAGCTGCATGCTGAGTGTAAGCTGTATAGGTCACAGGCCAGTTATTGGTTGACAACAAAAGAGTGGCCTGCCCACCCAGTTTCCCTGCATGGGGTCTTCCCTGCCCTCCGCAGCAGTCCTTAAGTGTGGCCACAGCAAATGCCTGTCATGAGCCACACTGGGATCGGGCCTGGCTTAGCTCACATGTTGCACCCCTTTGATTTCTTTCTGTCCTCACACACCCACTATACCCTTCTCAATTTCCTTCTTTCACATACAGTCTCCATCACACACTCCTAATGTTTCTGAAGACCAAATTTAAGGAGGAAACTGTTCCTTGCACCCCAAACTGGAAGGTTTGTGTTCTCTCTGTCCCATTCCCACATTTGTACACTCTTGATGAGAAATCACCCATATGAAGTAAAAATGGTATGGTTAACAAGGGTAAGGTCTGTACTGCCTGTATAAATGTGATTCAACAAATACCATGTCTGAAACAGATTCTCTCTCTTTGAATTCCCTAGGTGACTAAAAAGAATTTTGATAACCCATACATTTAAATTCTTACAGGAGACTGGCACCAAATCTACCATCTGTAAATCAGTTTTAAGCAGTGAAAAAGTCATCCTGACGTGAAAAGAGTAAGAGTCATATACAGATTTTTGAGAGCTGTCAGAACTTGTGTGTGTTCTTGTGATCTAGACACATTTTGAAGAAGTAAAAAATGTGTTGATTTTTCAGAGCGCTGCATGTCAAACGATGGGATGAGTTGTTCCAGTTTTTCCAGAAAACATTCCCTGATTTGTGGCTTAAGCAAAAGACATTTTGTGCTAAAGAACTTTCTCTGGGGAAATTAGGAGGAATGAAAGTTTAGGGTGGAGTGAATCTTGACTTTGATTGTTCTGATGATGTGGCCAGAGGTAGCGGTGGAACCTTTATACTTCAGTTTATTTACCAATGTATTATAAAATATACAGAATATAAGCTAAACCTAACCTACGTATAATACAAAATATTCCTATCCTATAATCCTAATATATATAATATCCTAATATATATAAATATATACAAATATATATAAATAATATTTATAAATAAATAAAATAAAACAACCTAGTATCTCAATATCTAATCTCTCTCTTTATATATACAACTAATATCTATATCTATTTAATAGATGGACAAGGACAGAAAGACAGAGAAAGGAAAAACTCAGAGGTATATCTGTTGGATTGTGCAACAGTCACAAGTAAAAGCCCATTGCAAGCCCTGCAAGCTTAATATGGGGCTTGTCCAGTAGGGGGAAGGTATGGGGATGAAACAGTTTTTTCTCTCTCCGTGTCTCCTCTCTTCTCTCTCTGTCCTCCATCTTGTCCCATGCAGTCTGTACATGAAGCATATCTTCTGAGCTCTTAGTAAAGTTCTGTTTTGAAGTTCTGTTCTGTTCTGTGTGTTATTGAACAGAAAGCTAACTCTACAATAGGTTATGGGCCCAGGACATCTTCAAGGCAATGTTGAAGACTAGAAGCAGCTCAGAAGGAGTGCAAACTGTGAAAGAAAACTCCCAGACAGAGGCTGCATTCTAGAACACTGAGGAAAACTCCATATGAACTGTGGCATGGTCAAAAATCTAGTGTGGGCCACATCAGAGTATTTGGAAGTAAGACATACGTATATATCCCAGAGGAAAAATGTACCAAGCTGCAAAACAGATCAGTGAAAGGCATCCTTGTAGGATACAGTGAGCATTCCAAAGGCTACAGGATCCTGGATCCACGCACAGACAGAATAACCATTAGTGACAGTGTGACCTTTGTGGAAAACTCAAGTGACAATGTGATGACTCTCCAAGGTCCAGGCAAAGGAGAACAATCAACCATGGATGAAAACACTGAAAGGGAGCAATCCTCTGACCAAATAGTCGAAATCAGCACAAAGGTAACAGAAGTGCAGGGACAGACACAGCCGGCTCCTGATGCTGAGCCAAGGCAGTCGATGAGGTCTAACAAAGGCATTCCCCCCACTCGTCTGTCCTACAAAGTCGGCACCAGTAAATTGTCAGAGCCAGCATCCTGGGAGGACATCTCGCAGATGTCAGAAGGGGAAGCAGAAAAATGGGTAAGAGCGGCTGAAGAAGAAGTAAAGTCTATGTAGAACAACGCAACGTGGACACTTACTCCACTGTCCACAGGGAGAAAAACTATAAGTTTTAAATGGACATTTAAAATAAAGTACAATCCGCAGGGAAATATTGAACAGTACAAGACCCGACTTGTCGTGAAAGCCAAGGATACTCCCAGAAGTACGGAGAAGACTACAATGAAACGTTTGCACCTGTAGTTAAGCACACTACAATCAGAACATTGTTAAGTATAAATGCCGGAAGAGGAATGCAAGTCAAGCATTCCTCTTCCGGAATGGAAGTGAAAACAGCATTCCTAAATGGTGAGTTGAAGGAAGATATTTACATGGACCAACCACCGGGGTTTGCAGACATTGAAAGGCCGGGTTTTGTATGCAAACTGCACAAAAGCATATATGGGCTTAAGCAGGCCGCCAGAGCATGGGACACTAAAATAAACAAGGTGTTCATGAGGGAAAATTTTACCAGGAGCAAAGCAGATCCCTGCTTATACACAAAGAGACTATGGGGCAGGTGGATCTTTGTATGAATTTATGTTGATGACCTTATTGTATGTTTTGAGCAAGAAGGGGACGAGTATGAAACAATGAGAGCTCTAAATCAGGATTTTGAAACTAAGGACCTGGGTAACATAATGCACTACCTCGAAATACAAATTGAAAGAGAAGACGACGGAAAGCTATCTTCTCAACCAAAGACAGGCAATAGAAGAGATGATAGAAAGTTTTGGCATGGTGGCTGCGAAGGCAGCAAATACCCCTATGGAAACCAGCTACCCAAAGGAGATCAAAGAACAGAGCTTATTGCTGCCAGACAATAGGCAGTACAGAAAGGCGATAGGAACGCTCTTGTACATTGCCATAATCACAAGGTCTGACATTGCGGTGGCAATAGGTATACTGTGTAGACAAGTCTCAGTCCCAACCCAAAGGGATTGGCATGCAGTGAAGAGGGTCTTACGGCACCTGAAAGGGACCGTGCACCTCAAGCTACATCTCCCAGCAACTTCCGTGTCAGAGCTGATAGGGTACGTGGACGCAGATTGGGCTGGAGACCATTTGGACTGAAAATCTACCAGTGGGTACCTATTTTTGCTTAGTGGAGGACCCATCAGCTGGTGCAGTAGGAAACAAGCCTCTGTGACACTTTCCTCTATGGAGGCAGAGTACGTGGCAGCGGTACACGCCAGCCAAGAAGCTATTTGGTTGCGACAGCTTCTGAATGATCTGGGACAAAAATTGGACAGACCCACGCTGATCCTGGAAGACAACCAAGGATGTACAGAGCTGGTGCAAACAGAAAGAATCAACCCCAGAACCAAGCACGTTGATGTAAAATACCATTTCCTGAAAGACTCACAGGAACAAGGACTCATAGATCTGCAGTACTGTCCTACAGAGGATATGACAGCGGATGTGTTCACGAAGCCACTAGCAGGGGAACGCCATCACAAGCTATTAAGAAGAATGAACCTAGTAGGTTTGACTAGTGACTGTTGAGAAGGAGTGTTGGATTGTGCAACAGTCACAAGTAAAAGCCCATTGCAAGCTCTGAAAGCTTAATATGGGGCTTGTCCAGTAGGGGGAGGCTCAGGGGATGAAACAGGGTTTTTTTCTCTCCTTGTCTCCTCTCTTCTCTCTCTGTCCTCCATCTTGTCCCATGCAGTCTATACAGTATGGAAGCATGTCTTCTGCGTTCTTAGTAAAGTTCTGTTTTGAAGTTTTGTTCTGTTCTGTGTGTTATTGAACAGGAAGCTAACTACAATAATATCCGCTATCTATCTCTATTTTATATGCTGACAAAGAGCAATATTTTGACAGAGCAAATGCACCCTGACACAGAACCATAGTCAAGCAGACCAACCCTGCAACATAAATGGTTGCAGTGCTCTCCCCCAGAGCTCCCTTGATTGGTTCTGGGAGGAAGGGGCATTGAGCAATCACAAGGTGTCATTCAACTGCCTGGGACCTGCTTGCGCTGCTCATTGGCCAGCGATATCCGAACTCAGTTCTGTTTGCACATCCCTATCCATCAGGTCCTTCCCCTCCCATCCCAGACCCAGTTCAAGATGTCTGCTCCCTCCTCCCGTTGCCACATTTCCCTCCCCAAAACATCTGCCAGGCTGCTAGGCAATAATGAAATCAATAACGACTTTTGTTATTGCTATTGATTTCGTTATCATTTTTTGATGTCTTCGTTAGTGCAATAATTATAACAAAAATGATATGTACACCCCTAGCATATACTATCCATTCCCCTAGTATCAATCCCAGCCAGTTTGGGAGAGTATGCAGTCCATGCAGTTTGAAGAGTATCTTGATTTTGGCTTTATCAACCTTGGATACTTGAGAGGAGATAAATCCACATAGTGACTGACATAAGGCTCTGGAGAAATCGCTTTAGTTGTTTATTTGTTTTTGAGGATTGATTTATTGTTTATTGAATACTATTGAATGTCACTTTGTGTATTTCTTCGTGTGTATGTTATATTTTATGTGTGGTTGTATTCCTTTTTGTATAACCTTATGGTTGTGACAAGTAAATAAATAAATAACTGAATAGTGTCTGACGGAAGCCCATCAGTATTCGTAGCTAGGTTACAAAACATGGGATATTTTCAGACATCGCAATTGCCATCTGAAGACCCCAGTGATATCTCTACAGTTTTCCCTCTCACTTATCCCATGGTATTTTTTGTGATGTCTAAACAGATCTACCATGTCGAACCACCTATGTCACCTATGGCAAAGAAAGCCTGGATATTTATCTGAAAACCCACATGCAATACAGATTTTGGAATGACAAAAAGGGTAAAAAATTAAACAAAAATAATCAGGAGAGAATCCTTGTTAAAACAGAACAAAATTAAGGGAACACAGAATGAAACTAGGAAATAATCAAACATTAAGGTATATAACATGTCAGAGGGCAACTGCCATGAATGGATGGGTAGCTGTATTAACAGAAAAAAGCATTAGTGTGTCCAAAGACTGTATAATCAGGTGACCAGATCTAGAAGGGTCACACAGACTCTTCCTATCAACAATTTTATTAGGCTGTTGAAATCTAATCTAAGGCTGTGTTCCCACCTGTAGCGGCAGTGGCGGCAGAGGGAGGGGCGGGGGAAGATGTGGCAGCGTGGAGGAGCCGGCTGACGGGAAAAGAGCCAATGCGAATGGAGATCTGCCACGGCTTCTTTCGTGCATGTCAGGGCAGGATTTTGTGCCCTGATGTGTGAGAGAAGCCGTGGCAGATCCCCATTTGCACTGGCTCTTTTCCCGTTGTCCGGCTCCTCCGCGCTGCCACATCTTTCCTCGCCCCTTCCACTGCTGCCGCAGGTGGGAACACAGCCAAGGTCTGCCGTGGATAGGGCTGATGTGGCAGCAGCTGTTACTGTGCCGTGATTCCATTCCGCCATTTTGAAATTGCCCGCGTCACACCGCGGCTTTTCTGCAGACATTCCGCTAATTCCGCTGGCATTCTGCAAATTGCAGAATTGCGAAAAAATTGCAGAAACTGTTGGAAAACTGCTGTTCTGCTATTTTGTGGTGCTGGCGGAATGGTGGAAGTAGCAAAAATGTCATGTTTCCGCTATTTTGCGAACCCCATGGAAGTAGCGGAATGAAATTAGCGGAACTGTGGAAGTAGCGGAAACTAGTGGAATGAAAGCCTCTGCCACGCCGTACCACTAATCACGGAAACACTGTTTCCGGCGGAAATAGCTACTGCTGCAACATTCCGCTACAGCCCTAGCCGTGGACACTCCTCCCGAGGAACACCCATTATTTTTAAAAAGAAGAACTTTTAAAAGTCTGAATGCAAAATATTATGTCAGTCACCACATGCTAATTTTCAGTCATTTAAAAATACTGGTTCATGATTTTCAAATTGCAATTCAGAGTGAGTGTGCTTGCTTTGTTGGTTCTAAATGCAGACAAAGTAGTTCAGATTATCTTATTTATTTATTTATTGCATTTATATGCCACCCCCTCCTGCACAAACATCTCGGGGTGGCTAACAGCATTTATTGGACATGTTCCTGTTGGAGAGAGTATAAAAGCTTTCAGGTCCCTTCCTTCAAAAAGTCAGAACACTGCAGGTCTGCATTTGCTCATTATTGTAGTTCTGATTTTGAGATGCCTGAGGAAAGACCCTGTATGGTCCAAGAGCTTGCATACGCTTGCCAACATAATTGATCCTATAAAAGGTATCATCTACCCACTTTGGGTAAAAAGAAGAAGTGATGGCCATGTGGCTGCAGCCTATCCCAGCTCAGGAAGCCATGGCGAACATGGTCCAGATCTGGTCAAGGTGCCGAACAGACATGCACATGGTTGGGGCCAGGGAAAGGCCAGGGAGTATGCCAAATATGTGGTTGGCTGACTCCACCCCCACGCTGCGCCCAACAGTCCGCCTTTGCCATGGCGACCAGTGACAGACAGCCATAGTGGCCAGCCATGGAGAACCAGCTCCAGGCCATGTTGGTGGCCCAGAAACAGACATAATAGTCCACTGTGACCCGCTTTGACCTGGGCAGGCGGGCCTTAGGCTGGGCTGTATCGGGGGTTTCCTGAGGTCAGATCCGAGGCTAGTTGTCAATATGATTCAGGACAATCTAAGGCCAAAATTTGGTGGCACCTGCACATACATGCTGGTGAGATCTAGGCCAAAGAGTGACAAAGCAGGCCACAGTGGGCCACTGTCATGTCTGTTTTTACCCTTTGTCTCCATCTCTTACATTTCTCAATCGTTTAAAAGAGGCTTGTGATTGTGCATGCCTTTCTTTTGGAGTATCCTATCAGATGGACTATAAAGGGGCCTAACATTTAGAGGATACTCCATGCCCTTTTGAAAGTTCTTTTAATGTTTCCCATGTTGGACACTCAGAACTCAATGTATCCAAAATTGTTAGTCACTTGTGAAAACCCATGCCAAGCATGTTGGATTTATGAGATTGTTATTAACCGTGTCAACAAATATTAATGTCAGTCCCAAAAATTTGTATTTTCTGTATTTTTGCAGTACTTGATATATACTTTTAATATTAGGGTTTGAGTGGACAGAATTGTTTCTGCAGTAATATGGCACGCGGTGGATGAGTGCCCACAGCCACACCCTTCCACAGAATGCAGCCTCTTGAACCCTGCATGCTTAATCTGCTCTACTGCCCATCATGAAGAGTGCCCAGAGTCATCAATCCCTTCTCATGTGGCACAATCTAGACCTTAATGCAAACGCCTAGATTAGTGTGCAATGTTTATACGTGCGTGTGTCTTTAGCTTTAAACAAGTTTGTTTTTTAAAACATTTGTTGATAAACCACTAATTTTAAGATTTATGTCCATAAAATGGCAAATCTGAGTGCCCCGCTGCCCTTGAAATGCAACACTCTGGATGTAGTATGGATGGATATAGAGCTATAGCTATGCCTGAGGGCCATTTGGTCCTTTGTTGAGAACATGACTGAAGCAGCAGAGTCAGATTTGGGTTTGGCAGAGAAAACTCAGATCATGGATCAGAGGAAACTGGAAGCAGGAGCAGTGAGTTGGGGGGTGGGGGTGGGGTGGAACTGAAGCTGGAGGGGATTGGGGAAGCTTGGGAGAACTCTGTACTGCTGGATTTAGGGGGAGCAATGCAGGTGCTGCTTCCCATCCACTCCTCCTCCTCCTGTAAATCTATAAATTAAACAGATTTCTATAACACACCATAAGACTCCAATCTCTCCCCCCAACAAAGGAAACCAACCAAGAAAAGACTACCCTAATTCTTCCCAGTGTTCAAGAAAGAGGGAGCATATGGAACACAGCTTACAGATTAATAATGCTCTACATAAATTTGTTGCTGAACAAATATATATTTTAAAACAATGATTGATGGAAAACTGCCTCACAACAAGTCTTAAACTGAAAATTCATATCCTGCTGTCCAGGCGCTGATGTCTTCTATCATTGCTGGAGTACAACATGCTGCCAAATACTTTTTAAAAAAACCAACCACCATATAATTGACTGCCACGTTGCACAACAATGTTGTATTAGCTGGGGAGATAAACAGGGGAGTGTTTTTTTCCTAGGCAATACATGGTTTGCTGACATGTACAAAGACCAAACTTACTTTCAGCAATGAGTTGACACAAGTTTTTGTGCACAAAGATTTGTAAGGTAAAGGTGAATACAGTTCTCTTATTGTGTCAGACGGGAGGAGGAGGGTGACACTTGACAAGAGTTTGAAGAGGTGAAACCCCCCCCCCCCCCTTAGACTTGTCTTGTCTGTTGGGCTCTCTCTTGCTGATGGGGTGGAGTAGCATCTGTTCTTCCTCTTCTCAGTGCAGTGTTGCATGTCCCCTTTACAATTTTCTCCTTCCACTCTGCTTCCTACGATTTAAGGCACTCACAGCCACCTACTGTTAGGCTAACGATGCTTGCACGGGACAAAAAGAATCATCAGCAACAAACATTGGGACCAGGCATTAGAAGCAGAATTTGGAAGTCACCTTCCAGCCAGAGCTGCTGTTACAAAATCTGCTATGGAACATGTGCCCCAGTGCGGGAAACAGGAGCCTATGGGATACCCCAGTAAATGGTGGGGGATGTGAGCGATGAAGTATGACTGAAAGGGATAATAGGGCTGTTGTCTGTGAGGACACATAAGATAGGTGAGGATGGGCACATAATACTCTTCCAGGCAGGCACCCCCAAATGTCAAAATCAAGGTACATCCTGGCTACAAGATTCGTACCACCAAATTGTGTTTTTATTTATAAGGGACAATTATTTAAACTCCTTCCATCCTTTCTGTTTCCTCACTTAGCACCTATGTTCTTATTTAAATTACCTCTTTTCTATTATTAACTTCCAACCCCATTCTTCCTTTTCATACTGTCTGGCATTTGTCTTTTGGCTTGCAACTGGCTGCTCTACTGCTTCACTCTCCAGCCATCTTCCACTGCTATTCTCATCAAGAAGTGTGACCTCATCAGGGTGATCAAATTCCAGCCCTGAGAGAGAGAGAGAGAGAGAGAGAACTTATTAAAACAGAATGGGTTTTAAGAGCACTCTAATAATACATGATCTTGGTTACCGAATACTATATTGGCCAATTCCTTTGCTTTCAGACCTGGAAAAATCAGATACTTTTAGCAGAATTCTAAAAAGAAGGCTTCGGATACTGTGCATTAAATCAGTCAGGATCCTCATGTGAAACACAAAAGCTGGAGACATAAGCAGGCAAATCCATTTTCCAATAGTACCCCTCTGAGTGAAAAATCGTTCATTTGCTGGTGGAAAACTGTGGCTAATCTAGGATAGTGGCTGAGGGCGTTTTCAGACAGAAATTTATCCCAGGACAATTGCTTTAATCCCGGGATGTCATGTCCATCTGTACACTGTCAACAGTGATTGTTATCCCAGGATAACATAAATATCAGAGTGTTCTAAAACCCAACTCGGTGGGGCTTATAACACCCGATTATTAAACTATCCCGAGATAATGTCTGTCAGAAGGACTATCCCAGGATAGTCACTATCCCGGTGATTAGCACCACAGAGTCCAACAGCAAGACCTGACAGTCTCTCTAGGAATTTTCTGCCTCTGGGCAGCCTCTATGGTATCTAGGAGCACATGACTGTGGGGCAATTTTATTACCACTGTTATCGTTCCACAATGCATTGTGAAACGCCAAGTTTAAATACTCACGGAACAAAGGGATGAGTTTCTATTTCCTTCAACTCAGAAATCAGAAAAATGAAGAAAATCAGATTTTCTTCAGTCCCAGAAATCAGTACGCTGAGCACAGACAAAAAGCACCATGGATTGATATTTGTAATCACCAGGATAAAGTTAATGTGCTGTTCACATGGCTATCCCAAAATAAAGTTTTTCAGGGATAAAAATGTCCACTTAAACAGGCACAACTTGGTCTATTTTTACATTAAGGGTAGTGTCTGGTTTGATTTTGTTTGTATTTTTTTCCCAGCACGATTTATCAAAATCATGTTGGTAGTCTTGAGCACATGGGAATTCCCTACTTTGTCAAATGTACTTCATGCTTAGATTAATTAAGGTCTGGCTCAGCAAAACCTTGCTTCTAAAAGGGCTGAGGCATGGTGACTAATCACAAGTCATGTCTCACACAATCCATAGACTCACTGTCATGTCTGACCACTCTGGGTATTTTAAAACAAGATACCTCCACGGATACACACTCACCATCCATTGGGGGGGGGATATAGCGGTATGGGGGGGTGCCACGGTGGCCCACGGACTGCCCACCCAGTCTACGGATGGGGCACTCCAGGAAAAGTCAGAGTGCCCCGTGCAAAGACAGGATGGGTGGTGCGTGGGGCCGCTCATTTGAAGCACTCCCCCATGCATGGTGCCCCCACACACACACACCGCATTGATCGCAGACCCACCCCATTTTGTTTAAAAACACCCAGTGCCTGCTTCAGATCTTTTCCCCCCAGGGAACCCAGGGAATCCTGAAGCCTTTTTATGTCTGCCATACATGATATACACTCTTAAGAAATCATGATTTTCAAAGGCAGTATGCAATTTGGAGGGGGGGGGGGAATCCATCTACGGTTGACTTGCAGCCGGTGTATTGACCTAGAGAATGGGTCAAACCCAGAAAAGTGGTAATTCTAGTTGTTTTACCCATTCCCCATCTCTTGGGGAACTGGCAAAGTCAGACAGACCAGTAGAGCTTTCAGGAGCAACTAGAGGATTTGGGTAGGGAAGCAGGAGAACAAATGGCCGATGTCTTTCTTGCATGCCAAGCTGGAGCAGGAGAATGAAGGTTTTTTTTAAAAAAGTGCAGCAACTCTGTGCCCCTATAGCATCAGTCTCCTTCTTTCATCTCTTCCTTTGCAAAATGTCAGTGATTCCTCTTTCCTCTTCTCTATCCCCAGGGCTTCTTAGAAGAGCTCACCTCCAAGATTCTTTTTCACCTTTATGAGGGACCAAGGGTACAGTAGCTGGATCCTCCATTCCCTCAATCCTCCAGATACTCTTACCTATCTACCATCCAGCCTCACTGCTGCACCCCAGAGCTTCACTCTCACCAGAGCTCTAACTAGCCTATGGCCAATGTGGCAGTGGCCATGGATGCATGAAATAGATCCATGCCCGTCCTGGTTGGTGAAAGCCTCCAGGGAGATGGTGGGGATGGTGCTGGCGAGGGTGGTCAACGCATCCCTCCAGCAGGGGAGACTGTCGCCAAGTCTCAAGGAGGCTGTGGTGCGTCCCCTTCTAAAGAAGCCATCTCTGGATGTGGGTGCACTCTCCAGCTATCACCCCATCTCTAATCTTCCCTTTTTAGGGAAGGTTATTGAACGGGCAGTGACACTGCAACTCCAGGCGCATCTAGATAGTATCGGTTTCCTTGACCCTTTTCAGTCTGGGTTCTGCCCTGGCTATGGTACTAGGGATGGGCGAATGCGGTTCGGATGTTCGGAGTTCGGACCGAACTCGGTTTGTTCGGACATCCGAACTGAATGTCCGAACCGAACTCTCGAATGACCGAACAGTTCAGTTGAGTTCAGATGAGTTCAGATGAGTTTGGGGGCAGGAAAAACGTCTTTCCAGGGCCAAAAATTAGGTTTCGGTTTTGATTTCGTGTTGTTTTTGCTATTTTTGAATGTTCGGCCAAGTTCGGCCAAACCGAACTCTGTTGAACCAAACTATCAAACCCGAATTCAGGTTTCGAACCAAACAACCGAACATCCGAACATCCAAACCACATTCTGTTCGCCCATTCCTATATGGTACTGAGACGGCGTTGGTGGCCTTGGTGGACGATTTCTGCCGGGAGATGGACGCAGGATGTTCAAAATTTCTGATCCTGCTAGATCACTCGGCCGCTTTTGACACTGTGGACCATGGGCTGATGCTGAGACGGTTGCGAGACCTGGGGGGTCTGGATGGGACTGTCCTCAGGTGGTCCCGCTCATTCCTCTTGGGGGAGAAGCCAGCGGGTGGTGTTAGGGGCTGAAACATCAAGCCCCCAGGCCTTCACCTGCAGAGTTCCGCAGGGTTCGATTCTGTCTCCATTACTATTTAATGTATATATGCAGCCCCTGGGGGAGATCATGAGAGGGTTCGGGGTACGTTGTCACCAATATGCTGATGATACTCAGCTGTACCTCTCGTTTTCAACTGACCCAGGTCCTGCTGTCTCAATACTTTCCCAATGCTTGGAGGTCATGACGGATTGGATGTGGCAGAGCAGACTGAAACTTAATCCCAATAAGACAGAGGTGATAGTGGTGGGAAGGGCTAGGGGTGTGCTGGCTTCTCCAGTGGAGGGGATCTGCCCTCCTGTAGCCCAGCAGGTTCGGAGTCTGGGGGTGGTGTTGGATTTGGACCTCCGTCTGGATCAGCAGGTGGAGGCGGTGGCTAAAGTCACCTTCTGCCAGCTGTATCTAGTACAGAGGCTCTGTCCATACATCTCCACACCCGAACTGGCCACTCTCATCCATGCCTTCATCACCTTGAGGCTGGACTATTGCAACGCGCTCTATGTGGGGCTTCCCATTTCCGGTCCGGAGGCTGCAGATAGTGCAGAATGCAGCGGCCCATCTCCTTACAGGGACGGGTCAGCGGGAGCACATAACACCTGTGCTCCGCACTTTGCACTGGTTGCCTATAGCATACCCGGCCAGATTCAAGGTGTTAGTTTTGATCTATAAAGCCCTTCATGGTCTCGGCCCCTCATACCTTGGGGACTGCCTCTCCCTTTGTGTCTCAAAGTGATCCCTGCGGTCTACTGGGGGCACCTTCCTGGAGGTCCCCCATGTTAGGTGGAATTGACATTCTCAGTGGCCGGACCGCGACTCTAGAATTCCCTCCCAGAGGAAGCTCACTTGGCCCTGGGTCTGCTGGAGTTCCGCCAAGCCTACAAGACCTGACTGTTCGCCCAGGCCTTCGGAGGGGAGGCTTAGAGGGAGGGGTAGGCTGGGTGGGTGGGTAGCTTTTTTAAAAAAAAATGTTTTAAAATTAATAATTTATGATTGTTGTCATTTTTAGTGTTGTAAGCCACCCCGGGATGCCATACGCATGAGGTGGCGGCTAATAAATATAAAAAATAAATATAAATAAATAAATAAATATACATCAGGGTACCTGTCATTTCAAGACTCTTTGAGAGTATAAATGCCACAGGGAATTTCCCTCAAGGATGGAACAACAGTATAGTGGTCCCTATACATTCGAAAGGCCATAAAAATGATCCAGAAAACTATAGGCCTATTAGCCTGCTAGACGTAATTGCAAAGATGTATGGAAAAATTTTATTGATGAAATTGGAAGTTTGGGTGGCGAAAGAAAATATTTTCCATGAATAGCAGGCAGGCTTCCGGGCAGGCCGAGCCACTCTAGATCACTGCTATGGATTAGACAATCTGATAAATAAATATACACGAATCAGAAAGAGCAATCTGTTTGCTGCATTCATCGATCTTAAATCGGCTTTTGATACGATCAATCGAGACCGCCTATGGGCAAAGCTAGCAGCTACTAACCTGGATAGGTGACTTCTATTTCTGGTCCGGGAACGTCATATGCAAAATTATATGAGCAATGAAGGTCATCTAACTGAATCTATCCCTGGGTGTGAAACAAGGGTGTGCATTGGCCCCCTTTCTCTTTACATTTTATATAAATGACATTATAGACACCTATAGAACTGAGATGATTTTTGCAGCACACATAGGCAGGAGAGCCCTCCTGATTTTGTTGTATGCAGACGACATGGTGGTACTGTCAGCTGCAGAGAGTGGAATGTGAAAGGCATTGGTGGTGTTGGGTGATTACTGCAGTAGGGAAAAGCTTACAATCAATTACTGCAAAACTAAGATTGTTATATTTTCTAGGAAGGTGTGTATGCGCAGATGGGAACTGGATGGAGTTAGAATCGAGCAGGTTTCCTGGTTCAGATATTTGGGATTGGTGTTTGCTGCCTCGAGCTCTTGGTCCCAGCAATTGGCAACTGCTAAGCTAAAAGCTCAGCAAACAGCTGATGGAATTATTAATTTCTGGACTATCAAGGATGGAAAGATGGCTAAACTAGCCCTCCAGTTACTTGCACATAAACTTATTCCTCAGGTATTGCATGGAGCTAAATTGTGGGGTTTTGATGTGTCTTCCCTGCAACCGGTTCAAAATAAGATACTTAGAAGAGTCCTGGGGGCTCCAATTTACACACCAGTACCCTTCTTGAGGACAGAAACAGGCATTCTCTCAGTAGAGCATAGGGCTCAGGTGACCATTTGTAACTTTTTGTCAAGATTGATCTCCATGCCCAAGGACTCCTTGCTGTATGCTTGTTGGGTAGAACATAGGGATGGGCGAACAGATCGCGGTTCAGGTTCGGCCGTTCTGTTCGGCTGCATTCTGTTCGGCTGCGTTCTGTTCGGCTGCGTTCGGTTAGTTCGCCGGGTTCGGGTTCAGCCGTTCAGTTCGGCCGTTCAGTTTGGGTTCGGTCGTTTGGGAAATGTTTTGTTATGGGTTTTTTTTGTTTGTTTTTTATATGTTTTTTTGGTTTTTTATTTGGTTTTATATGGGTTTTTTTGTTTTTTATTTGTTTTTGTTTTTATATGAGTTTTTTATTTTATTTTTTTAGCTAATATTATATATATCTATCTACACTAAATCTAACTGCTATTAACTATTCTAAATGCTATGAACTAAATGGATTTTCTAATAAGTACACAGGCCTACTCCTACAAACACTAAAACTAAATCATTAACGCTATCTCTATCACTAAGCTAACTCCTACAACTGTCTACTATCTCAGATCTCTAATCTAATCTATCTATCTATCTATCTATCTATCTATGGGGGGAATCACAAACAACACAAGGTTTCAGTTTAAGGTTTAAGTTTCATTTCAGTACAAAACTGAAATGAAACTTAAAGCAATCTAAAAATCCTACTCAACGCCTGCTGTTCAGGAACAGTGACTAGCTCAGAAGGTGTTGGGAAGGGGGGAGGCAGATAGTTTTGTTTCTTGCAAGTCTCTCCACCCCTGGTGCCTGGAAATCTGCTCCTCAGTGACTACCCCTCGCTGTCACGTTCGACCTTCCGGTGAACCTTTTTTTGCCAACCAAACTCACCTGAACACGATCTGGACTGGCTGAACTGTTTGCTCATTTCAACGTTCGGAATTGAATTCATTTCGGCCAGTTCGTGTTCGGATTCGGGTTCGGGTTCGGTCGTCCGAACAGTCCGAGTTCAGGCCAAACTCCGAACTTCCGAACCACGTTCGCCCATCCCTAGTAGAACAAGAAGGATTTTTAAATGGCCAAACGTGGAGGACACGCTTTAGTCACCTTATCAGCAGAATCGGTTTCTCCCTTGATGTTTTGAAGGGATATCCAAGGGGACTTTTGAAGACACTCCTTGGATCTCGCCTAACAGATATTTATAAAAAGCAAGATATAGCACAAGCAGCAGCAGCAGTGGTTGCCCCCCATTATGGGAAGTTCAAAACAGTGCATCAGCTTGAGCCTTATCTCGGTTACATAACAAACTTTGTCCTGAGAAAGGCCCTTACGTTGGGCCGATTTCAGTTGATGCCCTCCCAAGTTTTATATTATTTATATTATATTATTATTTTATAGATTTTTATCCCGCCCCCTCCTGCAATGCAGCTCGGGGCGGCTAACAACAATAAAAAACAATTAAAATCAATTAAAATATAAATATAAAATACATCAATAAAACAGGGCTAAAAGACAGTAATAAATAAATACATGGGCGGGGGATTAAAATCACCCCCCCACCCTCCCTCCCAAAGGCCTGGGCAAACAGAAGGGCGGTTGAGAGGTATCCCCTGTAGCCAAAGGCTATGTAATTGTAATCAGTATATTGAGGAATTACCCCATTATATCTTTGATTGCACACTAACTGCAGACATTCGCTCCTGGTTCAGGGGGATTCTTCCCCCTGTGGCTTTGTGGTGGAATCAAGATCAAAAATTGGAGTATATTCTGGTCAATTCAAATGAACAGCAAATGTTTAAGGTAGCCAACTTTTTGCTTATGCTGGCTAAGAAAAGAAGTATGGTCCAAGTGGAGATTTAGAGGAGGGCCCCTCTGTTTGGTATGCCTTAGAGATTTAAGTGGAGGTATAGGAGCTGGCCTTGTTTAAAGTGGTTGTGCTGATGATGATATGGGGGGTGGGAAGGGTAGAGACAAGTCTAGCATAAAGAACGTTAGCTTTTGGTTTACAATTAATATATGGTGCTGGCAGCATCTCTTTTTTCCGTTGTTTGTATTGTATGTAATTATATTTGTGTGTGTTTTTGCGCCAACCAAATGGTCATGTCAATACAGGTTTATCATCATCATATACATGAGAGGTGCGAACCAACCATGCTCCAGGGCAGTTGAATCATCAGCTGCGTGTGTGTTGTACCGTGGCTGCCTGCCCCAGACTTCCTTAGTGCCTAGCCAATACTAATGGGTGATGAAAGGCTTCCCACAGGGGGAGCCACCCCCATTAGTACTGGCTAAGCACTCCTGCTTAGCACTGACTTTCAGAAGCTGAAGTGAAGGGAGTCCGGGGAAAACTCTCAAAACAATCATAACATACAAAAATCCTTCCCCAATGGGCAACCCCCCTCCTGGTCTGGCCTCCTGAACCACATGGGGTCACCCTATTCCATCCCAGGAGCCGTGTGATGGAAATCCAATGTCATTCCCCCCACCCCCCACTGGCAAGCAGTGCCAAGCAGCAGGATCGCAAACAAACGTAACATACAGAAATCCTTCCCTCCAATGGGCAACACACACATACACCCCTGGCCTGGCCTCATGAACCCCTTGGGGTACCCCAAACTGGACTTCCTTTCTCCCTCCCAGGGGCCTTGTGAAAAACCAATGCCACCAATTCGAGGGAAGGTGCAAGGCCTTCCCATGGGGGGCAGAGCCACCCCCGTTAGAACTGGCTAACACTCCTGCTTAGCACTAGCTAACAGAAGCAACAGTGAAGGGAGTGGAGCATGGTATGACAAACACACAGCGGATGATTCAGCTGCCCTGGGGCATGGTTGGTTGTAGGCATGAACAAACAGAACAGAGTTTGGAAATTCGGTTTGGTTTGGTTCGAAAATTGAGTTTGGTTTGAAAGTTCAGTCGGTCGACCAAACTATTTGAATTCGGTCGAATCCGAACTTCCGAACCGAGTTCGTACATTCAAAACTGGGTATTTTGGCCTTCTGAACTGATTTGGATTCAACCGAACAGTTCGGTTGAATTCGAGTTCAGTTCGAAAGTTTGGTTCGGTCGACCGAACTATTCAAGTTCAGTCCAAACTCCGAACTTCCGAACCACGTTCGCACATCCCTAGTTGGTTGGCAGTGGAACACCTCATGTAAATGCACCCGTGGTCACCACCACATTGACCATAGGCTAGTTACAGCTCTGCCCTTCACTCCATTTTCCCTTTCTACTCTGCATATTCCTTCATTTTCTCCTGATCCCCCCCCCCACATTCTTAATTCCAACTAGGGCTGAAATGGCAAGCCACCACAGTAGCTGTTTCCGATGGAAAGAGCTCTTCTGCAATGAATGGCATGGTGCAACAGAGACATTCATCCAGCTACTTTTGTCTGCAATCTTCTACAATTTCCACCGGCACTGTCCGACATGTGGTCATGGTGCGAAAGGACCAGAACAATGTTTCTTCTGACACTTTCAGGATTATTCCAAAACTTTCTGAGATTATTCCAATAATTCAGATAATTCTGATGTTCCAAAGCAAAGGGAACTAGCAAATGGAATTAGCAAAATGTCAGCAGAAAAGCTGCAGAAAGTCACAGTTCCAAAATGATGGAATGAAATATCGGTGTGGAAAAAGGAGTTGCCGCATCAGCCCTAGTCACAGCTACCCCAAGACTGCCTGAAAACCAATAAATGTATGGAAATAATCACAAAAGTTGAATGAAATCACATATTTTTCCAGTTCAAGGCAAATTTTTGAAATAGTTGAAAATTTGGCATTTACTGGATTTTCACCACAATATATTGACAAGTATGTCTTGACACACTCATAACCAAACCTTGAAATTCAACATTGAAACACATTCTATTCTACATTCAAACACTTTCAAGATTTTTAGCCTGCCCTTCATTTTGCTAGGAAATATCTGCAATCTCAGAACAATAAGATAAGAACAATAAAGCAATGTGACATGCTCGGAAAGTGTAAGCAGATAAAATTGCCTAAAATATTTTGAGTTTTTCAGCTATGAAATGGCATGCCGTCTCATCTTCATACATAAGGGCTTACAAATATCACTCTAATTCATGCAGATTAGACCGTCTGAGAGCTGTTTGGCAGTGATTAAAACTCTCCTAAACAAGCCCATTCAAACTTAGCTTGCTGCTCCTCAAATCCATTAGCCATTCATCACTCAACACTGACTAATCATTCAATCAATATAAGTACAAAGGAGATGCATACAGCAGCAAATTTTATAACAGTGGCCATTTTTACACAGACGCACGCCCCCCCTCCACTCGGTGTTCAGGTGGGTGTACGGGGGGGTCCGTGTAAACTGTCGGCGGTGAGTGGGGTATGGGTGTCTGCTCAGTGTTCGCCCATGTGAACACCTAGAGAGATGGGTGGGGTGCGTGCGTGCTCCCGCACAACACCCACCTCCACCCACCGCACACCCATTTCCACACACCTCCACCCATGGAGCCCTTGAGAAAACCGGAGGAAGCTCCATGGGTGGAGGTAGGTGTGTGTCCGTGTAAAAGGACACACACCCACCTCCACCCACAAAGGCAAAACACCCATCTCCTCACCCACGCCCATCAATGTAAAAACAGTCAGTATCACTGAGAAGAAAACCTCACTAATGACCCAATCTTGAATTCTCTACAAAAATAATAACTTTCCTTGGGGGGAAATTAAAATCAGCTAGAGCAAACCCCAATCCCCATGTTTCTCAATGTTAAGTCCTACAAATATAAGGCTGGTTTTTGCAATTTATTTTCTTTGCACCTGGCTGAAATGTGGGTTTCCTCCCTACGAGATACAGAAGGATTTTCCTTGAGAAAATCAATTTTTATTCATAAGGAGAAGCAATTTCACAAAAACAGTGTCCTGCAGCAATAATAAAGGGTAGAATGGTGAAAATGCTATTTTCATACATGCAAGTATATTTTATTTAATTTATTTTATTTATTTATTTATTTATTTTAAAAAATGTATACCCTGCCCCTTCTGCCAGGCAGCCTGGGGCGGCTAACAAATCAATCAATAAAATAAAATAAAAATACAATAATATACATAAAACATTCAATAAAAACAACAATAAAAATGGTGAGAAAACCCCCCCATAACCCTCACCATCCCATCCACCCTCACCCTTCTCCCTCACCAAACACCTGGTGAAACAGCCAGGTCTTACAATTCCTACAGAAACTTGGGAGGTCTTTGGCCAGACCGGCCCCCACCGGGAGGGAGTTCCACAGGTGCGGTGTAGCCACCAAGAATACCCTGTCCTGCGTGGCCCCCCCGGGAAACCCAGGTGACTTCCAACAGGGCACCCCCAGATGACTGCAGGGGCCAGTCCAGAACCCGGGGAGTGAGGCGATCTTGCAAATAGGCAGGGCCCAGACCATGTAAGGCTTTATAGGTCAAAACCAACACTTCGAATTGAGCCCAGAAGACTATTGGCATCCAGTTCAGAGATCGGAGCACTAGTATAATGTGTTCTTGGCAGCCCAGCCCCACCAGGAGCCAGGCCACTGCATTCTGCACCAGCTGCAGCTTCCGAGCCATCACCATAGGTAGCCCCACATAGAGCGTGTTACAGTAGTCTAACATTTCCGAGAGTTAGACTACTATATATGCATGTATATTAAGTGTAGAAGGTAAATATTCATCATTAGGACTACGAATTTGTCATTATAAGCTTTTATATAGGGCCAGCGATGTACATGGTGCTTTACAGACAATAAGATAGACACGGTCCCTGCCCAAGAGCTTACAATCTAAAGACAGGGGGAGGGGAGACAGGGAAGGGGGAACAGAGGGAGAGACAAGGGATGCAACATGCATGAAGATGCGAGAACTCAAGTACACGTTCTTGGCTTGGTTGGTTACAATAAATTGGGAGTTTGCAAATAACAGGTGGGGAATAATCCTGGGTGGGGATGATTAGCAGGAGTTAGGAAGGGCGAAGCAGAAGAGGTGGGTTTTGATGAGGAACTTCATTTCATTTCATTTCATAATTTATTTATATCCCGTTCTCTCCTAATAACATTAGCTCAAGGCGGCTCACAAAATAACTTAGGGTATAACTTCCACACAGAGGAACCCTAACATCATAATACAATACAATAGAATATAACAATATCCACAATCCTACCATTTCCTCTCTACCCTAAAAGCAGCTACACAAAAATAATTTAGGGTACAATACCTACACAGAGGCACCCTAATATTATAATACAATACAATATATCAATAGCCCAACAACCTACTGCTATCCCTACATAACAGCCGCACAGTTATACATATTTATTACCCCTTCCATAAACTGCTGGCCCAGACCATAACCACTCACGCCGCTCCCTGGTCATACCCGGGATGCGACTCCATATATCCCTTTCCTCCCTCCCCTGCTGCCACCAAGGGAGGTCACTCTTCTCCATCTCCTCTCCTCTCTCACCTGGGAGAGAAGTGCTTTCCAACTTTACCAGCAGTATATACATAGTCTCTCTCCTAAGCAATACCCCCTCCGCCTCTACCTCTGGGCCCCACCGAAGGGCACAGCCAAAGGTGTGGAGGGTGGGGGCAAGGTGGACGAGGGCAGGGAGGGAGTTTCAGGCGTGCGGGGCAGCGAGGGAGAAGGGACGAAGGTGGTTGGGGGAGCAGGGGAGGCATGGGAGAGTGACTTTTCTTAAAAAGTCATGAGTTGGTCATGGCAGGAATGAGAAAAAGCCACAGAAAACTCATGGGTAATTTTTTTAACAAACTTTTGTTTAATATTGTATTTTGCCCTTAGATTGTAAACCCAATGATTAGTTTGTAACTCCCTAGCACAGATTGTAACCCCCCAGTACAGAATAGAAGAAGGAGGAAAACAGCCCCACCCCTTAGATTGTAAACCCAGGGATCGTAAAGCCCTTTGAAAGCCCCAGGCTTAGATTGTAAACCCAAGCAGGGGATAAAGGCAGAGGAAATGCTGCCATCTCCTCCTGGGAGCCTCTTGAAGCTCTGACAATGGTAACATTCTCTGCCTCTGATCCCGCCGCCACACCATGCCATGCTGCCACTTGACCACACCCAAAGCTTCACCCTCCACAGGAAACAACACTGAGGAGGGGTTTGGAGCTCCAGGGAGAAGCCGTGGCTTTATCTGGTGGTGCCCAGCATGATATTCTTGCCAGCTTCTTGCTATGCCACTATGTCTCCACAGCCAGGGAGGGGGTTTGGAGTTCCAGGGAGACACCGTAGATCTTCTTAGCATCATTGAGCGTGCTCTTCTCATCAGCTTGTTGCTGGCTCTGCTCTTCAGTTTGGGGGAAATCTCGAAAAACCTGGGAAAATCATGAAAGTCATGGGAAGATCTCAAAAGTCATGGAGGGGGGCAAAAGTCACTAAAAACATGACTTTTGTCACCACCGTGACAAATTCTTAGCCCTATTCATCATGGCATGGGCAGAACCCTTATTTGTCAGGTGCACCTGGGGTTATGCATGCATAAATTATGGCTGAAGAGAATATTAAAAAAAATATTTGTATGTCCGAGTTTCCGAGGATTGGGCCGGAGTGTTTGGCTGGTCCTCAGTAATGTGACCCAATACTCAATACTCAGTACTTGGTAAAATACTTGGTATTTTACTGCTCCTCAGATCCACTAGCTGCCGCTGCCATTCATCACTCAACACTGACTAATCAGTCAATTGATATAACTACAAAGGAGATGCATACACCAGCAAATTTTATAACAGTATTACCAAGAAGAAAACCTCACTGAAGGCCCAATCTTGCATTCTGAAAGACTTGGAATTTTTCAGAGCATTTTTCCAAGTACCAAGTCCTTGGAAATGGGCAGGAAAAGCCCCTATAAGGGGGTATATCCCCTTAGATCCCCTTCCTGCCCATTCCCTGTTCCTCCTGCCTCCTTCCCTGCCTCCTGCTACTCCCTGTCCACACACCCCATTTCCTCCATTGCTCATTTGAGGAGTTACTGAGTATCAAGTACCGTACCAAGTACTGGACAGATTTCTCAGTTACTGGTTACTCAATAAAACTGAATCGAGTACCAGGATATTTGATAACAACTAAGTAATCCTGATTAACCAACTTTCAGTCCTAGCATAAGTTGTATGCCATACTATATTTAAGTAGGTGCCAAATCCTTGTTCACAGCAAGAGACAGCATTGCCCACTTTCATTTTCACTTGCAGTGTCACCCTCTCCAGAACCCAGCACAGCCCTTCCAAGTGGTCAGCATTTAACGCTGGATTGACCATGTGTAAGCATGTCCCGAAGGAGAAGTGTGTTTCACACTCCTACATTACAGGATTCAGCCTGTTGATCATAGTTATGCTGCACAATGATACCTCTCACTGCAAGTGAGAATTTGTGCAACCCTTTGGTACACAACATCCATGTACATAGCCCTCTTGCGTGCCTGGATGAATGAGGATTGCACCCCATGCTTATATTTCTATGAAGAGAGTGACTGGCATATTGTATTTTTGTGTGGTGGGAATAAATCTTTTTCTGAACTCACAAAAGCAGAGTATTTTACTAATGATTTTCTACTCTAATTCACTTCTGCTTCAGCTTGCAAAGGAAGGATACTTTGTTGTTATTTTTAAGGTCCTCTTGGTTGCCAGACAGGGTTTTTCAAGCTGCTGAAGTTCTGCTGCGACCCTCAGGAGGTGCATACTGAACTTGATTATCTGGTTATAGTGATCAAAAAACTACAGGATTTTAGAATGCAGTTTGTCAAAAATAGTATGAAAAGTAGGATAGCTACTTAAGCCTTGCAAGATCATCCAAAACCACAGCTTATAAATTCTCCTCTAGAGACTGGAAAGATAAAAGGAGCACAATGAAAGTGTCATGAACATTTATTTTCAATTACATAGGATCAAACCAAAATCTAATACATTGCTCTAAAAATGATGTTACCTGCTGTACAATCTAAGTTTAGGCTATGAAAGACTCTCTCCCGGGAAATAGCAAAGGCCCATCTACTGAATTATTTAAGAAGAGACAAAACATGGGATAAAAACTGTTGAGAGCAATCCATCACTGAAATGAATAAACTAGTGGATACTGTCCTTTTGTAAAAAGCCATACCTGGACAGCGGTAGTTTTTGCTTTAATCCTACTTTCAATGTTTGCACAAGTTGGGAGAGGAAGGGATGGTGACAAAGAAAATATTGTATTTCTCAAAGTGCATCCGTGGGTCTAACGACCTAGCGTGGGTATGGTGTTGGACACGGACCTGGGAGAGCAGAGTTCAAATTCATTTGGCCATGAATGTACTAGGTGGTTCTGGGCAAGTCACTGTCTTTCAGCTTCAAGTTCCCCATCTGCAAGATGGGGGTAATAATGACCTACCTCACAGGGCTACTGTGAACTAGAAAAAGATTGGAAACAGCTTTAAACACTGAAAATGCTATAAAATGATACTAGTAATAATAAAGCAGCAGAAGAACATTATAATTACCAAGTCACAGAGCCACAGAGTTCAGTGAGAAAGGTAGTCCTGGACCTCCTAAAGTCAGGGGCATAGCAAAGCTGTGGGAGGCCCAGGCTCATGTCCCTATTATGCACACACACACACACACACACATACACACACCACAAGGGCATGGAGCAGGGTCTTCCTAAATGGCAGCCTTCCCTATGTACATGCCCAGCCTTGGCCTCTCTCCATAACGGTTGGGGCGCTGCCCTGGCTCCCACTGAGACCCTCTCGAGTAGCAGCAACCCCATCAGGAAGGAGGTTTTATGTGTCAGAAGGGCCTCTGCCCACTCTGAAATTTTCCTTCTTGGCAGATCACAAGCCACCTGAGCACCGATAGGAAATTTTCAGAGTGGGTGGGGACAGAGTGTTGGCCCTGATCCCTTCCCTACCCACTCTGAATTTTTTTTATCTGTGCTCAGGCTGGTTGCAGAAGCCCCCCCTAGAGTCTAGGCCTAGACTCAGCTGAACCCCCTTGCTCCATGGTAGTTATGCCTCTGCCCGAAACCCTCACCTACAGTGTAATAACAGAAGGAACCGATGGAGTGGACATGTAAGACAGTCCTGTTTTGAATTCTTGGCTCTGTCTGATAGGGATGGGCAAATGCGGTTAAGGATTTCGGAGTTCAGCCCGAACTCAGCCTGTTCGGACGGCCGAAACAAACTTCTGAACTGAACTCTTGAACTTTCGAACAGTTCGGAAAAGTTCGGATGAGTTTGGATGAGTTCGGGGGCGGTAAAAACATGACTTGGGGCGGTAAAAACCCACTGACATCAGAAGGAGGGTGTAAGAGTCTGTGCTAGAGTCCAGCTCTGACTTCTATTGATATAGTACAACGTTGCATAATCAGACACCTCAGGGGACATGTTTTTTGTCCACATTAGAGAAGTGTCTGGCTATGGGAGCAGGATCACCATTGGGGAAGAAGTGGGGCTCAATAGGAGTGTAGCTAGGGTGGAATGGGCCCCTGGCCAAGAAGTCAAGATGCCCCCCGCCCCCACTCGTCCCCTTTGTCTCTCGCTGGCCGGCCTGGGGATGCTGCCCAGGCTGGTGGGGCCTGGGGACGCTGCCCAGCTCACATGCATGTGAATTAATTTTAAAGACACTTTTGCCCTTCCTCAAAATGGAGGTTGTCTGTGCTCACTGCACCCTCAATGATGGTTTACAAATGGGTGTTTCCCACAATTCCAACTACAAGCATTCCACAAGCAGAACGCAAGTAATAAAGCGTGTGCAGAGCACTACATTCCAAATGGCCAAGCCACAATCAAACACACAAGACACCCCAAAATGCATTTTATTAAGCACATTATGCAATGCAATATTCTTCTAGATATATAACCAGTTCATTTGTGCCTTCATAATCAATTCACGCTGCCCCCCACCCATATAACCAGTTCATTTGTTCCCCCATAAATTCATGCTGCCCCTTCCCATATAACCAGTTCATTTGTGCCCCTATAATCAATTAATGCTGCCCTCCACCCATAACCAGTTCATTTGTGGCCCCAATGATCAGCTACCCCACCCCATAACCATTGTGTCTCCAGCCCCATAATTAGTTCATGCTTGCCCCCCCCAACTTGTGAATTGTAAGCTGCCCCGAGCTACCTGTGGCAGGAGGGGCAGGGTAGAAAAAGTTTGAAAATAAATAAATAAATAAATAGATAGAGCAGCAGCACACACACCCCCGAAAGTCATTCCTCGTGCCTCTCCTGCTTCCCCCCTCCCCTACCTGTGGTGTGGGCCACCCGGACGGCTCAGCAGCAGCTGGGGTGGCAGAGACTGAGGTGGCGGCTGGATGTGGGGCTGCTTCTGGCCATTCCTGCAGCTCTCTACTCTCCCCAGGCGGGTGGGTGACTGCCTTAGGAAGCCTTGCCTTGTGCTGTTGCAAGTGGTCCCCCCTCCTCCCCCTGGTCCTGAGGGCTGCAGCTTGAATTTCCCAGGGCTGCCAGCAGCCACCTAGATCATCTGCTTCCAGCTGGAGCCAGAAGCACTAAGCAGCTGATCTAGGCAGCTGCTGAGAGCAGCCCCAGGAAATTCAAGCCATGGCTTACAGTGCTGCAGAGGGCAGCGGGGGGATGGTACCGCCAGACTGCAGAAGCACAAGGCAAGGCTTCCTTAGGGTACTTGCCTGTCCGGGGAGAGTAGAGAGCAGTAGGAGTGGGTGGCCTGCCAGAAGGGGGAAAATATGTAACCGGGTTTGTCAGTGGTCCCTGGCAACCCTCGGCATAAAGCCAGGGTGCTCAATGGGTCCCAATAGCAGCCCACTCTGAGGTCCCTACTGCACAGGCAATCACAGGCTCTCAGCCAACACCTCCCTCTAAAGTCTTATTGAATGAATCATAGAATCCAGCTGGGTGCTTACAAGTACTCTATGCAGGAGTGGGGAGAAAGCAGCACTGCCAAAACTATACTGCAGATGGCATTCCTTTGTTCTAGCACAGGGCACACAGGAAACTTGCCAGACTCCTCTACAGCAAGCAGTCCAGTAAGCAAGACTGCTGTGGGGGCAGGGCCAAACGTAAGGGCAGGAAACATAGGCAACATGCCTAGGGCAGCAGAATTTTTGGGGGGGGCAGCAGATTTTGGGGGGTTGAGGGCTTCTGATCTCAGCCTGCATCCTCCAGGTCATGGCGCCCCCTCCCCTGCCGCCACTGCAATTGCACTGCCTCCCTCCCTCAAATGGCAGCCTACAGTGCACCAGAGCTCGGGGGTGGCATCCTGAGTTGCCTAGGGGTGCTAAAAACTCAAGTCTGGCCCTGTGTGGGGGCACTGGCTCAGGAGTGCCTTGTGCTGCAGCAGACCAGTGTCCCTGCAGCAGTCTGGTCAGGCAGGCTGCTGAAGATGGAGCTGTCTTATGTGTCCTATGTTGGAGTAGGGAAACAAACAGCCTTCTTGGTTGGAGGCAGGGGTGGGCAAAGTGGGGCAGGACTTGTGGAGGATGGGGTGTCTTCCTGCCTCCCTCCCCTCCCCTCCCTAAACAACTCCTGGTTATGCTTCTGCATAGGAGAGTCATATTGTGGCAAAGCAGACTAGTAGGGAGCCTGGCCATTTATGAAAGGTTTTAGCACCAGTGTAAAGTGGCACCAGCTGGAGAGACACAGGTAACGGCGGTGGGATCATGCCTGGGACACCTCAGCTGGGCCAGCCAGTAGCTGGGCTAAAAGTAGTTATTAATTATTATTATTATTATTAGCAAGAATTTATATAGCACAAGCAATGTACCTGGCACTTTACAAATTAATTGAATAGACATGGTCCCTGCCCTAGGACTTACAATCTGAGAGATGGGCGGAGGGGGAGGGGAGATGAAGGAAGGGGAACAGAGGGAGTGACAAGGAGTGTAACATTCATGAAGATGCTGGATGACCCTGGTAGCAGAGTTTTGGACAGAGATAAGGGGAGAAAGGGGAGAGCGGGGGAGGCCAGGAAGAACAGCTGATCTGAGTGTGGCTGGGGCTAGCCCAGGACTCAACAGACTGGACTGGAACCAATCTGAGGGAGAGCTGGGAGGCAGTAGGAGATAGAAGGTAGAGCTCTGTCTCCTAAAGACTCTAGGGGCAAGAGCCAGGGAGGACTCTGCCCTAAAGCTGGTTCCAGGGGGGGATTGTGCCTAGCCAGCAGAGCCTGGAGCAGCAGGAGCTTTGGAGGAAAGCCCTGCTGGAATTAGAAGCCCTGGAGTGGGGCTGGAGAGGAGAGGAGAGACTGGAGAGGAGAGGCTGGAACGGAGAGACCCAGGAGGGATAGTGCCTGGCCAGCAGAGCCTGAAGGTAAGGGCTTGCCCAGCTACGGACTAGGCAGTTAAATGAAGGGCCTGGTGAGGCAAAGCTAAGCTAGAGGCAAGAGCAGGAGGATCTGCCTCAGAGCCAGGCCCAAGTGAAGGGATACCTGTCTGTGGACAATGCGGACAATGGATAGCCAGAGGGTGTGATACCTGGCAAGCTGGACAGACTGTGTAAAGGTTGAGAACTGCCAACAAAGAACATGGTGGAGAGAGTGAATTCCCTGTGGACTGGCCTTTGGGACGCATGTATCCAGTCTTACCCCAGGTTAGTTCCATGCTATTAAACATATAACTTGTCCAGAATAAAGAAGGCTCTACTCTAGACATGAGAGGATGACTCAAGCAATGAACATTTTTTATGTCTCAGAGCCTTCGCCCCCCCCTTTTTGCAGTCCCTTTGTGTTACAGAGTAAACAAATTGTAACATGGCTACAGATGTCCAGAATAAAATCCTGCCAGCATAGAGGAACTCTGGACATGTGGCAGATGGCTTCTGTAAGTGCTGTGTAACCGGTATGTGGTGACACCTCCTTGAGGATCAGGGTGTATTTTGCTGAATGCTCAGATAGCTCCCCCTTCAAAAGGTTCAAGAGACCTGAGTAAGGTAGGCCAGATTACGATAGAGAGGACCTGTCTGAAGTTATTTTGACTGCATGGGCAGAAGGGCAGCAGGGACATTATAAATGGTAGGGAACACACAAACAGCAGAGTGTATAGCTCCCAGCATTTACGAAGACCAATAACAGCCAGCCAGCCCCTGCCTTTTCAGCCTATAAGCTCTTCCCATCATTGAATAAGCTCTGCCCCCTCATGCACATATATGTAAACACACATTTCCCACCATTCCAAGTTCATAAAAAGGAACGAAAGCTCTCCTACAGCATAAAACCATGTCTTGTGTAAATATCCCGCGTGCAGAATTTAGATGCAACATTGCTGCCAAGAACAGCAATGGTGAGTGCCGCGCTGCTTGCAGGGGGCTGGGAGCTGGCCGGGCTCACCCCATTTCCATCTGGGCTACTGCTGAGAAGCCCGAGTCCCTTGGAGCTGAGCCGGGAGAAAGATTTGACTAGAGGGATTCCCCGGGACCCTGGTACTGTTTCCCCCCTCCCAGTAGCAGAGGGAGAGGGGACAGGGATTCCCCCCAGTGGCTTCCGGCCATCCCAGCCCCTACAGGGATGAAATGCAGTGTGCCTACACACCACAGACTGCATGCCTAAGGGCTGTGTCAAAGGCCGGGCCCTTGGGTGAGGCCCTTGGTGGGGGTTGGGGGCAGGGACTGGGGCAGGAGCTCATTTTTTTATTTTAGGAGATTGGGGTATTTTAGTGTGGTGACTGGTGGGAGGTTTTGTTTGTGGGGGTTAGTTTTGTGGTGGGATTTGGAGAGTTATAGGGTATACTTTTTACTACTTGTGAGAGAAGGGTGGGAAGGGATTGTGTTAGGGAGGAGGTGTCTGTCTCCCCGAATGTGATGGGGTGGGACAAGCTCTGGGGAGGGGGTTTTTGCTTACCATCTGATGGGACTGGAAGTCATGGTGGGGTGGGGGTATCCCCAGCCGCCTGGGCGGGGCAGCCAGAGGGGGGTCATGGCCGTTGGGGTCGTGATGGGCTGGGGGAGATATGGTCCCTATTGGCGGGATTTTAGATCAGTGAGATGAGACAGGTGCTTGGTGCATGTCCCGCTCACTACTCCCCAAGCAGTTGGTCAGGTGGTTTGTGATCAGAGGGCCCCCGGTCTTAACCTGATGCTGTTAAATACAAGGTCAGTGGTTAATAAGGCAAACTGTCCAGGAATTAATCCTGGACGATGCAGCCGACCTCGTATATATCACAAGAGACCTGGCTGGACACAGAGTTGGGACCTATTTTGGCTAACCTTGTTCCGACCAGGTATTTCGTGCAGCATCAGACACAGTCGGAGGGACAGGGTGTGTGTGGTGTGGTGTGTTGTGGTGTAGCCATGATTTTTTAGGGAATCATGGTCTGTTTGGAGGTATCAGGTGCAATCTATATTGGGTATTAGGTTCTCCATCTTGTGATTAATTTGGCAGGGGACAGATTGGGAGTACTGCTTATGTACCGTGCACCTACCTGTACAGCAGCCTCTACATGTTCTGCTGGAGCTGGTATCAGGGGTGGTATTGCAGTCCACAATGACATTAATCTTGGGGGACTTCAATATTCACATTGATGCCAGTCTTGGAGGAGCAGAGCATGAGTTCATGGCCATCATGGCAACCATGGGCCTATCCCAGATGGTCATCGGCCCAACGTATCAGGGGGATATACCTTAGACTTTATGTTTTGCACTGGCCTTGAGGCGGGGGCTCCATTAGTGGGGGGAGATATCAGCTATACCCTTGTCATAAATGAATCATTACCTCCTGCAGGCCTGTCTTTTGGTGCATGTCTGCCTCCAGAAGCATGCAGAATTGATTCAAATGGTTCACCCCCAGAGGATGATGGAACCAGAGTGGTTCTGGAATGCTCTGGGTGAGATACCCCCTGATCTTGACGACCTTTTCATTTATGACCTCTTTGGTTTAAGGAATGTTCTGTTGATGGAGGCCATTGATCAGACGGTTCCTAGGTGTCTGCTTCCCGGGCAGCAGCATCACAGCCCTCCTTGGTTTTCTGAGGAGCTGGGTTGCTGAAGCGAGAACGATGGCGGTTGAAGTGACAGTGGTGTCGTTTGCGTGCTGAAGCTGACAGATTGTGTTATAGAGCTAGTTTAAGAGCCTATGCCATGGCTGTGCGGGTGACAAAAAAAGGAGTTTTTTGCTGCACACATAGTTTCTGCAAAATTCCATCCAGCAGAGCTTTTCTGGGTGGTGCAGGGCTATTTGGTCTGGCCTCCCTCCACCTGGAAGTGGAGTCATCTAGTGCTCGCTGTGACATGTTTGTGAACTATTTTGTGGATAAAATCACTCGTATTCACCACGACTTCGATACTGCACTTATTACACTAGGAAAACCAGAGGTTATGGAAGCCCCACCTTGTCCTATTTTGTGGGATCAATTTCAGTGGGTGACACCCACCAATGTGGTTGATGTTCTGGGGGCAGTCAGGACCACCTCTTGGGAACTGTCATGACTAGTGAAGGCCTTCTGGGAGCCGTTGGAGCTGTTGCAGGCTGGAGTGGTCAGTGCCTCCCTTCGAGAGGGTAGAGTGCTGCATTGTCTTAAAGAGGCAGGGGTGCAGCTTCTGCTCAAGAAACCATCACTTGACATTGACTCCCTTGCTAGCTATTGGCCTATCTCTAACCTTCCCCTTTTAGGGAAAATTATTGAGCAGGTGGTGGCTCGGCAGCTGCAGGAGCATCTGGACCATTTCGGTTTTCTTGATCCCTCAGTCTGGTTTTCGTCCAGGTTATGGCACTGAGACTTCACTTGTGGCATTGGTTGATGACTTTCGCCGTGAATTGGATCAGGGTTGTTTGACCCTGCTGATTCTATTAGATCTGTTGGTTGCGTTTGATACTGTTGACCATGAGATATTGGTGATGCATCTGCGGGATCATGCCGGGGTGGGCGGGATGGTTCTTGAATGGTTCTTCTCTTTCCTGGCCAGAAGAACTCAGCGAGTGGTGCTCAGGGATTATTTTTCATCATACCGAGACCTCTCGTGTGGAGTTCTGCAGGGTTCTGTACTGTCCCCTCTCCTATGCAGCACAGAAGAGGAACAACAAGAAACCACTCTGATAACAAGGAGAAACACAACCTGAGTGATGAGAAGAGAAGGATCCAAAGGTAAGGGCCAGAATAGCAACAGCAGAATTGGCAACAGATGTTCCACCAGCTTCCTGATGCTCCCAGCATGCCTTCTATAAGGATGGGAGCCAATCAGGAAGCTGTACGGGTGGGAGTTGGGTCACAGACAGAACAAGAAGAGACACATACAATAAAGGCTCTTGCCAAGACCAGCCAGTTTGTGGTTCTGGGGGGAAACACACCATGATCCAAGACTGGGGGTTCAAGACCCAACCCTGACAGTAATAGGGTGAGGGTTGGTAGAAAGCTGCAGATCCACTCTGTGTTTATACCTGTAGTAGCAGTGCTCTAATGGGGGCCACATGCCTGGAGGTCCATGACAGGAGGGGGCCCAAAATATATGAGGCCCATGAAAAAATGTCATAGCCATAGCAAACAGTCCACAGGGCCTGCTATGCTAGGAGCCCTGGCTTTTGTAGGGGATGTTATGTTTAATTGAACATCATAAAGTAACATTTTTCTTTTTTAATGGCAAGTCACAATGTAAACATCCAACATTTTTATGTTGAAAGGCACTCACACCACCATATTGCATAGGACCACAACTTTCCTGGATCTGGCACTAACTGGGAGCCCAAGGAGGGGCTTGCCTTATAGTGGAAAGACAGGGAGCCCATAATTCTCTTCTGTCCCAAGCAGAGATAAGAATCTGTCTTTCAGCATAGCCTAATGGTAAAGACTTGTGGTAAATTAAATCAACAGTATAAACTTCATATGCCATTTACGACATATCTGAATCCAAAGTTCTCTAGAGTAGGATTTGGTTAATTTCCATCTCTCTGTATAGAAAGCAAACAAACAAACCCCACTATTTTAAAATGGCAGTAAAAATAACCTAGAAATCCCAAAAATGTTCACAGCTAAATCCAATCTGGTTGTATGGAGTATATAGTAAATGCTTACATACTGCCTGTATAGTCTATTTCTTTCCTGCACTATGAGCTAAGGGTTGACAATATAGTTTTATGTATATTGTATATTACAGCAAAGAAAAATCCATCTCTCCAGGGAAGAAGAAATTTGATATTGTAAAAGTGTTGCATATTCTATCAAGGTGAGAGATATAGCTCTCTTAATGGATAATCCATTTTATTTTATTTTATTTATTAAAAATTCTGTGTTTTTCCTTTAAGGAGTTAAAGTTGTGTTTTAGGCACTAGGACACAAAAATGTTAAGATTTAAAACGTGCATTACTTCACCTCTAAAGCAACCGCACAGATTTATTTTTAAAATCATTTTTTTAAAAAAGAGACCCACTACCGCTTGGAAGAGACCGTATATGTCAAGCTTTAGGCTAGAGAGAATTTTTATAGCTGTTATTAGTAAGCTCTCTGGCCACCCTTCCCCTAAGGGTCCTGTTGGCCCTCTGGAGGTCCTTGTGCTTGATGTGTTGGGACTAGCTGTCAGGAATTGGAGAGGGGGGTTTCCTTGGGGGAAGTGGAGAGAGTGGGATGGCTATTGGACCAGTTGGGATCGTGACACGCATGGGGAGGTATGGCAGGGAGGAGGAAGAAATATTATTGGGGCATTGGGAGGGGCACTTTGTATCTGTTCTCCTATCCAGCTCCCCTGGGATATTTGGGGGCTGAGGCTACTGGGGCCCCTGATCTAAAGCTGATGCTGCTTAAGGCGAGGTCAGTGGCAAACAAAACATCAACCATCTTTGATCTCATTCAGGATGAGGCTGCTGGCCTCATATGCATTTCAGAGATCTGGCTAGAAGAGGCATCTGGGTCTCTGGTGGCAGCCAGGTACTCGGTGCAGCATCAGCCTAGGATCAGAAGCTGGGGGGAGGGGGAATGGTGTGGCAGTTATCTGTAAGGATGCCATAGTCCTTTGAAGGTCCACCTTGTGTTGGAATTGGCTGAGAATAGAATGGGGATCTGCTGGTGTACCAACCACCCCACAACACAGCTGACTCCCTGACTGAGCTGGCTGAGTTGGTCTCAGAGATGACTTATAGTCATGGATGACTTCAACATACAGGCTGTAACCAAGCTTTTGGGGTCAGAGCAGGATTTTATGGCCTCCATGACAACCATGGGTCTATTCCAGACCATATTTGGCCCATGCATGAGATGGAATACATGTTGGATTTGATGTTCTGCTCTGGCCTGGAGAAAGTGGTTCCAGTTATTAGGGGTGTTGCTATAGCACCATTGTCATAGTTGGACCATTACCTTTTGAAGGCTCAGATCCCGGCTCTCCTATGCTCCCGTCAGGGTGGGGGATCAGTTAGGTTGGTCTGCCCCTGGGGACTTATGGATTCTATTGGTTTCCTGAACTCCCTGGGGGAAATACCCGTTGACCTTGTCAACTACTCTATTGATGATCTGATCGTTCTATGGAATGACATCTTGACCAGGGCCATCGACACGGTTGCACTCAGGTGTCCGTTCCCACAGCTGTGACAGCATAGGTCCCCCTGATATATGGGAGACCTGAGACTGTTGAAGTGGGTGGGTAGGTGTTAGGGATGGGACTCCAGGGGGAATTTCGGTTTCTGTTTTTTTCGGTTTTGGTTCTTCATGATTTTCTGATCTAATTTCGGTTTCTTTTTTTCTGTTTTTTTTGCATTGATTTTTTCCCCATTTTTTTTTCATAGACTTCTTTCATTGAAGTAAATTTATTTTATTTATTTTATTTATTTTATTATTTTATTTATAAAATCATTTGCTACCCCGCCCCTCCTGCTCCAAGCAGCCCGGGGCGACCTACAATGTTGAAACACATAAAATCAGTAAAAACCAAACAATACAATAAAAAGAGAAGGCACAGAACCAAGCCCTCCCTCCCAGCCCCCATACCACCCTACACCCCATCTTCCTCACCAAAAGCCAAATGAGAAAAAATGCCAGAACTGAAACTAAACACCAGAATTCCATTTTTTTTCAGTTTTAAAATTGAAACAGTCATTTTCAGGCCATTTCGGTTCTACCCAAGATGGAAATTCCCACCTCTAGTAGGTGGTTAGAGCATGGGTGGTGCTCGAATCATACTGAAGCTCAAATTATACTGACCAATTGTGACACAGGTCATTTTTAAAGGACTATGCCACGGCTCTAATGGCAGCAAAGAAAGCTTTCTTGTCCGCTAGCATAGCACTGTGGCCTTTTAATAACTACTTTGCAGATAAAATTGCTCGTATTCACCATGGGTAATTTCAGATGTGATGGGCCTGGAGGCCCGCCACGCTGAACCCTAGACCAGGATCCATCTCAGATCCCGGTCTGTGATCAGGCCATCCATCCTTTAGACATGCTGGCCTGATCTCTAACAGGAATCTGGGAGGGGGCGGGGCTGCGTGGCACGACATGCGACCACACAGCCCTGCCTCCCCGTGCTTCTTCACCCAGCCGCCCTTGGGGAGATGGGTGGGCGCAGCAGCCAATCAGGCCACTGTACCCGATCCCGTATCGCAGTCAGGGGCATGATCCGGGATGGGCCAAATGTAACACACATTACATTTGGCCCATTCCAGATCGTGGTCCCTCTAACCACGGTTCTCGATTTCCAGCTGGCCAGAGGTTAAGAACCATGGTCAAGCTTACATTTTCCCATCTTACATTTTAGATGTCTAAAATTTGTATATAGACATTTAAACATTTTCTTTTTATTCTTATTCTTATTCTGGGGGAAGCAGCCTTTGAAAGTGACAGGATATGACCAGAGCCGCTGCAGTCCAGGCAGGGGCCTGCCAGTTTCAAAAACCTGTCGGCACTCCCCTCCCTCCAAAAGCACCTCTCAGAGAGGAGGGAGCAGCCTTTGAAAGTGATAGGATTTGGCCCGAATTACTGCACAGCATTCCAGCTGATTTAAAGGGAGTGGTTGAAGAGCAGCATGATAGCATGATGGATGTTAATGAAATCTCCTTGATTTCCAAATTCCTTTACTTTGCTTTGCAAATTCATCTCCCCACAAAAAGAACATCTTGTTTTTCATTTGCTTTCTTAAGCTAGCATAACTTTAATTGGTACAAAAGCATTTGTTTATATTCCTTTAAGACAGAGGAAAAGCTAGATGCTGCAGTCATTCAAAATTCTGGGTCCCACATATAGGCGGCATTCAGACGTTCATTTAAATCGCACAGCCGC
>QEPC01013547.1:193451-214140 GCA_003113815.1 Sphenodon punctatus
GGTCCCGGTCCCGTCACGTCTGTTAGGGGCTTTTCTTCACCCCGGGCCGTGGTTGTTCTGTTCACCCCCCCTGGGGGTTCACTGTGGTGAACCGGCCTGCCGTAACATCTGAAATCACCCTATGTTTTCAGGGTGGGAAGTTTTGAGCATAAAACATGGGAGAAGGAGTGAAGACACTTTACGGAGACCCTGGGACAGGTGAAGGTGGTGTGTGGATGGGTTTAAGGCTCCTCCAGTAAGTTTGGGAGTCTCTAGGGAATTAGCTACCCACCACATAAAATGTCTACCTTTTCTAGCTCTTGTAAGCCGATCTTTATAATTTGGCCCAGTTTAGCCCATATTTGTCTCTGGCCCAATTGAGCTTTGTCTCATAGGGTGATTTCAGATGAGACCGTGCGGCATTCGCCCCGTCCCGGAATCACCCAAATGATTTCCCACCGGGATCACTCCAGCACGTCCAACAGACGTGCCGGCTGATCCTGGTGGGGAATCGGGGAGGGGACGGGGCTGCATGGTGGAACGTGTGGCTGCCCGGCCCCACACCCCACGCTCTCCCGCTGCCCGGCCTCTGGGGAGATGGGCGGGTGCTGTGGCCAATGCGGCCGCGGCACCCACCCGAATTGACCATGACCCGGAATCCCGCCGGGGATTCCAGGCCGTGGTTTCCGTCCAGACGAGATGGACCCCTTCATCACAGTGGGGAATCTCATTCACCATGTGATCGGCACCGGCCCCGCTGGTCCAGCCGATCGTGTGGTGAATCTGATTCCCTTGCACGATTGACCGTGGCAAACATCTGGGGGGGAACTTCCGGTTCCCCAACAGATGTTACGGAACCATTCCCCACCACAGGGTATTGACTGTGGTTGAGCGTGATCTCGTAACATCTGAAAATACCCATAGTCTTTGGCCCTCTCTGGAGCCACCACTGTAATTTCAGTCTTCTCTGGTTAAGCACAGTCACATCCCCTGAGGAATCACTAGTGAATTAGGCCCCTCTCTGGGATTTCTGTATTTTGGTCTCTCTGTCAACAATATAGCAATGGGTCCTTGGTGGGGCACAGTCACTATTTGGCCCACTAAGGGCAAACAACAAAACACAGCGTTTACTAGGCAATTTGCTTCGAGTCTCCCTTCTCCCCTTACAACCCGCCCAATCCACTGGGTATGGGACTTCTCTCAAAATGTGGGTCCCCAATAAACAAAATAAACCTTCTTGGCACCAGTCCATGCTTCTGGGCATTAAACACAATCCCAGGACAGGTCTTTGGCCTCTTGGTCATCAGATAGGCTGTAATTGCCCACAGCTGGTACTAGTGAAAGAAGTCTACAAATTAGCAGTAGGTGATGCTGCAGTCTCCCTCATGATCCAGGAGAGTGAATCAAAGCTAAGAGGCCTTAGAACCAACAGCAAGACAAACAGAGGAGTCAGTTGCCAGAAGGGACTGACCAAGAGAGGAGCTCAGTCTGGCCTCCAAGCCAGGCTACTAAGGAGGGCTCCGGATCAGCCTAGCAAGCTGCCTATATCAACCTGGATTAGCACAAAGCTGATCCCTGCAGACGGACAGCAGGGGAACAGCCAGGACCTCATGCAGGATCATCTCTTGCTCCACCAGGTGCTCCATCATGAGGTAGATAGAGTTCCATCTCATACTCATCTTGCATGAAGCAGTGCTGCTTCACGCTCATCTCCACTTGTTTCTCCTTCAGGAGGTGACTGCCCTTCACGCTCCTGTGGATGCAACCCATTATTTCCTGCCCATCTCTATTATGTAAAAAAAGGTTCTCCCTTTCTCCCCCAGGCTCAGGGCATCCCTGACTGACAGGGATCTGTAAATCTGTCTTTCATGGTCACAGAATTTACTTCAACAGTCAGTGTTGTCTGAAGTGTATGGGCAACACAGCTGATACCAACAAAGTTGCCCTCCCACACAGCCCCAAATGTTTGGCCCATTGTCAGTCATCATGTAGCCCTTGGTGAAAGGTGCTCCTCCACTTAGCCACCCCTCCATCATGGTATTCAGTGCCCCCAGGATGTTAGCAGTGTTGTGGCTCCTGTCCAGGACCTGTGCATGGAGCAGGGCCCACCTGTACTCAGCCCCCTGATGGCTGCAACCTCCTTTTCCCGCCTCCTGCGCTTACCTCCAGTGAGCAGTAAAGGAGAGGTAGGCATCATGCTGTGCCCTGTGGCTCCTCCAGACATCTGGACTACAGATGTAGAACAGTTCTACAGTCATCTGAAGAAGCTGCCATTGTTGCTACAGCTGTTCCTGTCACTCTTGAGGAGGTCCCCATCACCATTTCCCTTGCCACCAGATCCCTGTGTCATGGCTGCTTCTATTGTCACCACTCCTGAGAGGGCCTAGGGGGTTGCCCATTACTGCTAACACCATCATCTCTGCAAATTAACCTTGAGAGACGTGATTTGATTTCTAAGCCTCTCCCCTCATCACACAATTAGTGTCACTAATCTTGCAAGATCGGTATTAGGGCTGATTACTAGGGTTGGAACACTGGAATTCTGGTTTCATTTTTTTCAGTTTGTATTTAAGTTAATTTTCAGATTTAATTACATTTTGTTTTACGGTTCCATATTTAAATCCTTTAAAACTTTAAAATAATTAAAAATTTAAAAATAACTACTCATGCACAAAATGGCCACTGGGTCATTCTGTGCATACATGCCCCTTTTCCAAAATGTTGCTGGCCCTACCACACCACCTTTAGCAGGAAGGTGGTGCCATCCCTGTACAGGGCAGCCTGGGAACTGATGAAGGAGCAGCTGGTGAGGGCAGAGGTGATGGAGCAGCTGTGTGAGCAGCTCCTCGACCAACCGTGGCCTGGAGGGACTTGGGATGGCATTCCCACATCCCAGATTCCCTGGGGGCCTGCTTGTTTGAACTGTCTTCCCTGCCAGCTCAAAGCATGGTAGTTGCAGTAGCCCTCCCTGGGATGGGCTAGGGATCTGGCTCACCCCTGTCTCATTTGTTTTCACCCAGGGAGCTGAGATACTAGAACTCTTGATAAATTCTTTTAATATCTTTTATGTGATGGTGACTAGAGAACTTTAGCTCCTATTTCATTTCTTACAAATTCCCTCTTGTCCTATAGAAAAAAATGTTACAAGACCTCTTAACTCACAATGAATACCAAAATGTGTAAACAAGCAGAAGAGCTAATGGACATTTTCTACATTTCAAAAGTGCCCCATAATTTAACAGATTGGCTACAACCAAGATATACAGCTTTTGGGGTACTCTTTTTACTCCTGCAATCAAAAAATTGTCTGAGTAACTGTTTTTTTGTTTTTTAATTCTCAGAGACTTTAGGAGATGACTAATTCATCTCCTAACCATTGTAAGTAACACTGCGGGAATAAAACACAGGCCAACACTTCCATTGGTAAAGCATTTCCAATACAATTCTGGGATTTAAATTATTATTTTTTTAATGTGGATTCATGGGAAAGATGCTGAAGGTTTCACTTGGGTCTCTTATTTACAAAAAAAATGCTTATTATTTCATAGTTATTTGTAAAATATTTAAGCTTCTGATTAGGTATTTTGAGTCTGAAATTTAAAAGTAGGCAGTATCTCAGGTTTGCCATCTCTCATAATTTTATCACATTTTAGGATTTTAAAGTGTTTCTCAAAGCCAAAAATCACAAGACACACTTGTCTTGTCACAAGATGATCATGAGAATTTCATCTTCCATTTACAAAAATGTCTGTCTTGTACACTTGAAGAGGGCCATATGTTTTCAAATAACCAGAACTCAGAAGGAAATACCAGTTCCCTATTTGCAGAGGAAAGCTTACAAGTGTGAATGTGGTTTAAAGACCAGAAACAAAAACTAAAAGAAAACTCCATCAAATTTAACTTTCCATCAGTGTCAGGATTTCAAGACCAATCTCATAAATTTGGGGCCCTGCGTTAGGATTTTGGAACATGTAGGACTGAGTGTATTAGTAACCCAATCCTGGTCTTTGGTGCCCTTCACATTAAACATTCTCATCTAGGGTTTTTCCAGCTTGAATCAATTTGAAAGATTAGAGTTATTGAAGGTTCCAAATATCTCTTTTAAGGCCTCTTACCTACTAGTTCTTTTTAGACATCACAAGGAATGACCACAAGTCTAGAAGGTCATTCATTCATTCATTCATTCAAATTTATACGCCAACCTTCCCACAGAGGCTCAGGGCAGCTTAAAATCTGCCAGCAGTTAGTGATGGCCCCTCTATGAGTTTGGTTGACTAGGATGTTAGAAAGAGAGAAGGCCTCACCACAAAGTGGGGTGAGGTTAACTTTACAAAGTTAACATCAAGTTAACTCTGGGGTTAACTTTATGGCTTTGATCCACAGACCTTGGGATTATTCAAAATCTATTCTAGAAACTCGGAATGCATATGGAGTGTGTCTGAGGAGAGGAGGAACTCACCACATATGCAAGGAGGACAGAAGAGAATTCAGCCATTTTGCCCATTGATGCCATCCCTCAGTTTTACCCTGACATCAGAAAAAAGGATGTAACCTGATGGTAGAAAAAAATGGAATTATCCCTTAGTATACACAGTGTTCATTATCAATGGTAATAAGACTAAAGATCTTCACCAGTGGTTCATCTATCCCAGCATCCTGTCCCTAGCACTAACCACCAGTTTTAGCTGCTTCATTCAGAGAAGTGCACAACAGGCCATAGTAGAGTGATCCATTTCCTGTTATTCACTCCCACTCCCTGACAGTCACAGTTGTCCCCCACCCTGAAAGAAGACATGGACACTATTCTTGTGGAGTAAATCAGGACGCACTGAACTTTATTAGCCTTATCGGGGAGGAGGGGGCTATGCCCCTCCGGGTCCTGTCAACCTAACTACTATTAAGTTACAACTTAGGTAGAGTAAACTTAAGGCTGTCTGAGGCTCCTCAGTACCACAACCATATTAACTATAGCTGCTGCAATGTCACGCCTGCCCGGCTGCCCTCGGCCGGGTCAGGGGGCCTTCACCTACTGTGACCCAAGGAAGGAATGAGGGCAGTCGGTGAGGACCCTGGGCCGCCTCTGTTCTAGGGTCTTTCGACCGACCCAACCCCCTTCCTGGGTGCTGCGCAATGCTGGCTGGCAAGCTCTAGCATTCACGTGTACCCCATCTCTTAAGGAGATGACCTGGAAGCAGACTATCCCTACCATCTAACTTAACTAACTTGCAGGACCGCTGCCACTAGAGGCTGCCAGCATCGCTTGGCTAGCCTCGCCCCCGACTCACCAAGCAAAAGGCTAAACTTTTGCTGTATCGCTATACGGTACAGCTCCAGTCCCTCATCTGATAAGTGCACCCCGTCAGGCCGGAATAGTTCCAGCCTGGAGAACTTAATTACCGGATGCCTGATCGTTTGTCCCCCTAAATCAGCCACGAACTTTTCCACTTCCTTATTCACTTTCCTCCTAGCCTTGTCTACTTTACTGGGGTGCACGGCATTCCTCCATCTAATTCTTTCCAGCATCTCAGACCATACTAACCTGGTATTGGAGAGAAGTCTTCTCATGTCCCAGAGATCCCTTTTTATGCTGGTGGCCAGGTGTAAACCTGTTTCCACTGGTAAGTTATTTTCCCCCAAATGTACTACCATTATGTCTGGATGCACCTCTCTTGCCAACGTGTGGACCACCGGCAGAAACTGAGCCCATCTTCTTCCCTTCCACGTCACTTCAGCAAGATGCCCCAGACCCAGCGGGGTTCCCCAATACGAGCGTCCTGCTCATTTTCCGGCCCAGTAGACCATACTGTGGCCAACGATCATGACCCTCCGTTGCCATGATGATCGTTCCCTTCCTGTGAGAAACAAGTCTGGTTACCATCTCCAGTACTCACTGCCCCTCTTTTGCCATTACCAGGGTACATCTTTTCCTTCCAGGTTCACCCTCCGCATATAAGCGCAAAAGGCACCAGACTTCCATCGACCTATATTCTTAATCTGCTCTTCAGATAGGCCAGCGGCTGCTACGCTACTTGCCGCTCCTATTCTAAATGAATGGCTACTGAATGATTGTGGAGGGAGGTTAGCTCTTTTTAAGGCTTTCCTTAATACTGCCGAGAATTGGTATCTGGTTACCCACGCCCCAGATCTATGTATAAAAAGCTGGTCAGGTGAGGTGGGGTGCACCTCCAAATAAGCCTCGAGGGCTGCCACCGGGCACATCTGAGCCTCGGCAATGGGCACCAACTTCACCACCTGCCCCTGCCTTCATTGATCTGTCTTGGACCCTCTGAGGAGGATGGCCATGCCTTCCACACCCACCTGAATATCGTTAATGCTGACTACAAGTTCCCCCCGCTCTTTGGACGTGGCAGCCGTGATTTCACTTACCCGAAATGCCCCGAAAAATGCCAACTTAAACATACTATTAAATGTGATGGACTCAAACGACGAGAAACACACCTCCGGCAGCTGCCCACATACTTGCTGTAGTAATTCGGGTGTAATAGGCTGCCTAGTATCCTGCCCCTGAGGGAATTCTCTTTGCCACCCCTCTAGCATTTTTCTGACTAAAAAGACCATGCTAGGGGATGTAAAGCCCCTAGCCTATTATAAAAGGCCAAGGACGATAACTTTCCAGAAATTGTTCGTGGGGCCAGGCCTCTCCTCTTCAAATTAACTGCAAACTGTATTGCCTGGGCCTCAGTTATCGGGAATTGTGTCCCCCAGCCTTTTTCTTCCCTGAAGTTCTGGAATTTGCCCAATGCTTGAGAGTAGGCCGCTCTCGTGCGGGGCACCAATGACCCCTGCACTGCTTGGAACATCTCTATCGTCCAATGTTCCAGATCCCTTGTGGGAGTTCCTCTGGTTCCTGCCTGGCCTCGGGTGCCAACTGTCTGAATCGCTCCATCTGCTGGCAAGAGAGTGCGTCGGCAATCCCGTTGCTAATGCCTGGGACATGCCTGGCCGTGAATAAAATATTACTGCCGAGGCATTGTCGAACGAACTCTCTCACCAACCTCATCACCCTTCTTGAATGGGACGACAGTGAATTCAACACATGGACTACCGCCAGGATGTCACACCAGAACAGTATTGTTCTGTTGGTAAACTCCCTTTTCCATATATAAACTGCTACTACTATCGGGAAGAGTTCCAGAAAAGTGAGGTCCCTTGTTACTCCCTCTAATACCCACTGTTCCAGTCATGGTGCTGCTCACCATCTGCCCGCCCAGTATAGCCCAAACCCCACAGATCCAGACAAATCAGATTGAACCTGAAGCCCCGCCTCCAACAACCACTTCTGTCTCCACATGCTAATACTGTTAAAATTGTGGAGGAAATGGCTCCATGTCCGTAGATCTTCCTTCATCTCGGCTGTGATCCTAACGTGGCGATGCCCAGGCTGGTTACTGTCCACTTTTTTATAAAGTCTATACAGGAATGCTCGGCCCGGTGCTACCACTCTCCATGCGAAATTGAGACTCCCCAATAATGCCTGCAGCTGCCTAACTGTCACTTTTGATCTCCCTAACACTGAGTCAACGTCCTTAACCAGGGCTTCTAGCTTATCCAGCGGCAGGCGTGACACCTGTTCGTTGGTATCCAGCTCGATCCCCAGGAATGTTAAAACTGTTGCTGGGCCGACCGTTTTTTCAGGGGCCAGCGGGACACCCAGCTCCCTAGTCAATGTTTTAAAGCTTTCCAACGCCCTTTGGCACTCTCTGGTTCCAGGCTCCCCCCCCAAACATAAAATAATCGATATAATGAATGATATATCGTGACCGTGTCCTTTGGCGTATCGACCATTCCAGCAGTGAGCTGAAACGCTCGAGGCCGAACAAGATATCGAGCGCCCCATGGGCATTGCCTTGTTGTAATAGAACTGGCCTCCAAATAGGAACTCAAGAAGCCTAAAACTTGCGGGGTGAACCGGCAGCAGGCGAAATGCCGATTTAATATTGCATTTCGCCAACAGCGTTCCTCTCCCACACTCCTTTGCCATTTCTATTGCCATGTCCAGGGATGCGTATCGAATGGAGCAAAGCTCTGGAGGGATAGCGTTGTTCACCGAGTGCCCTCTTGGGTGGGACAAATGGTGAATGAGGCGAAACTCCCCTCTCTGCTTCTTGGGGACTATGCCTAAAGGGCATACATGAAGGTTGGGAAAAGTATGCGTTGCAAATGGGCCTGCTATGCAGCCCTCCGTGAGCTCCTTATTAAGCTTGGCGGCCACCAAGTCATCCTTCCCGCTCACAGATTTAAGGTTCTTTACCCAACTCCTAGCCTGGTTGAATTCAGCCGGGATGACAAAACCATCCCGGAAGCCCAAAACTACATAGGCCACCTCATCAACCATCGAGCAACCCCTCAGCACCCGTGCCCGTGCCCGTGCCTCATGACTGACTGGGGTTGGAGTCCTTGCCCCCTCCCAGTTGCTGGGGGCCCCCTGCTCCTGACTTACCCTGTTGTTGGTCTCGGGGGGATGAACGCACCCGGCTACATTGGACCTCTGGGTGCCCTCCCCCGTACTGGGTACAAGCATGCCTAAAGTGGCACAGGGGGCGGGCGCAACCCCCGGCCCCATTGAAATCCCAACAGGTCCCTTCTTTTTGTTTACCATGGCGCCCACCCGATCGAAAGGGTTCATTCATAGGGCCACCCCTCCCTTTGCCAAGGTGTTGCCGCTGTCTGTTCTGTGAGCCCCGGCCACATTGGACATGCACTCCAGCCAGAGGTCCTGGCCGTAAACATCCCACCTCAGCCCTGGAGTTATCACTGCCCGTTTCCTAAACTCCTTGTCGTAGCAGAGCCATGCCCCCAGGTAGCCAGTGTCATAGGCCCTGCGCACTATATCTTGACATTTTAAAAGTTCTGCTGCCCTATCGGATGTCGCCTGTACCATAACCCCCAACAGTACAGAGAAGGCCGTTGACCAATTGGCCCAGTTTTTGTCCACTTTGGGATGCTTAAAACATTCCTTGTCCTTATCTTTCTCGCTGCTGTTGGGATCTGGCACCGGCTCAGTGTACAGCAGGGCGAATACATCTACGTATTCCCCTTTCCAAATCTTGTCACAGGTGTGCTGTGCTAAATGCGCCCCAATAGGTGCCCCCAGTGCCGCCCATGTCCCCGGCTCTGCTCGGGCCGGTGTTGCCTGTTCGGCCCTGTGGGGGCAAACCGAGCATACCCCAATCACCAGGTTATTTTTCCCCCTACCCAGGCTTGTCCTACCCCCACTTTCTGGGATAGATGGGAGGGCCTCCTGCGTCCCACCAGGTTCATTGCCCGGCCATGGGACCCATGCCCCTACCCATCCGAGCCGCCTAGTGGTCACAGAAACCATCTGGGCGACTTGTTCCCTGTTGCTTCTCCCCTCGCGCCCACACCGGCAGGAGGTGCACTGCAAACACCTACCTGAACATCCTTGGCTGGTGCTTGTGCCTATGTTCACCGGCGAAACCGACATTGTCGCTGGAGGTGGCCCCCGACCATGTTCGGCTGAGTCCTCTGATGCCTGCTCCTCAACCCTGCCTCGCTCGTGGGAGTCGTGCCTCGTTGCAGTCGCATGGTGGTCTCCTGCCATTTCCACAACATGTTCTTCCAGGGCCACGAATCGGCCCATGAATACATTAAGCGTCTCAAGAACAGCGGCTAGTTGATCTCCCCTCGCTCGCTGGCTCGGCGGTTTGTCATCCTGGTCCCTGTTTGGCGACAAATGATGCCTCCCCCCCGCCTGGGCGGGGAGGGAGGCCTTGCCAGGGGCTGCACCCCTTGCCCTGCCACGTCCTGTTGCCCTTCCCCGGAACCCGCTCCCCTGCGGGGTGAGTGCTGACCTCTCTGAGGTGCTCCGGTGAAGAGCTCTGTCTCATCCCTGAACTGGGCAGGTGGCTACACAGTCCTTGTGCTTGCCCTGACCCTGGTCCCATGTGTCTCTCCCTGCTCTGGGTCGGGTGTCACTTGGCTTCCTCCTATGCCTTCACCCTCTGCTGGCTCACGTGGGTTAAGTTCCCTTGGGGGACCGCCACTTCCTGTGGCCGCCTCCTGCCTTACTGCTTCTGCAGGGCCTGCCAGGCCCCTTTCTTGGGGAGCCCTTTCAGCCTGAAACTCCCCCTTGCGATCCCCTCCCTCGCCAGATGTCAGGGTGTTGAGGACCCCCTCGCACCCCAACATCCTGGCCTACAGTGATTCCAATACTTCTTTGACCCGTTTAGCCAAGGCCTTCTTGGCCGGGCCTTTCCCTTTTTTGTCCCACTCCCTTTCTTCATCCTTCTCGCCTTCTTCCTGGGTGGCGATGAGGGGGGTGGTTGCCTCCTACCACTACCACTTCCTTGTCTAAGGATTGAAAGGGGGGGGTCTGCTCCCTTGGGGGCCTGAGTGAGGCTTGTGTTGCCCTCTGTCCCCACCCCAGGAACCTATGCTCCACTCCAGTAATTGTACCTTTGCCCCTTCCCTAGTGCATTTGGAGTTACACTTACCCCACTTAAAGGGGTGCTTCCAGGGGGTTTTGCCTGCACCACTCCTCGCTGGGGGGGAGGGGGCAAGCTCCATCGAGTGCACCCCCCTCAGCCAGTGCCTTTCCCTTGGCACCAACAGACTCATGGCAGGAGGTAAGGGTCACCACACTCCTTCCCCTTTTTCTCCCTCCGTCATGTAGGTGCTGCTGCGCTGACAAAACTTTTCTGCTGCGCCCCAACACCCGGACCTAACTACCACGTTGTTTCCTCGCTGATGCCTAGGCGCGAATGCTCAGTTCGTGCCTGGCACAAGATGGCGGCCGCGAGCTCACGCTCCTCGTGAGAGCTCTCTTCACACCGCTTTCCCTATGCCATGCACCGCCCGCCCCTCCTTACCTGGAGTGCCTTCCTCCAGCTCAGGTGGGGGAGGACAACAGCTGCCGCCCCCGAGCCGCTCCCTGGGTCGGGGATGGCCGGTTAGGCGATGAACATTGTCAAACCCTGACCAGTTTGGCTAATAACCATTTATGGACCCATAATCTAAGGTCTTATATAACCTTTTTTAAAAAATCAGTTATTCTATTGATCTTCATAACATCTTCTGGCAGTGTGTTCCACAGATTAATTGTACGTTGATTGACAAAACCCCTTGGCCCACCTTAATAGGCGGCCACCAGGGGCGTTTGTCATGCTCCATTAGTGAAATGGAGCAAGGGTAGGGGAAGTTAGGGCTGTATTCTGACCCCTCCAGTGCACGTGCAGCGGTGCTGGAGGGGGAGAGCTGGTGCAGCCAGACCGGGTCGTGGCGAGGATCCCTCGGCGGCACAGGCAGAGTCTGCCCAGCAATGGGGCTGGACAATCAGAAATGAGTGTGGAGGCCCCGCCCCTTGCTAGGAGCCTTCCTGCCCATTTCACTCAAGCGGCAGCATTCTGAGCGCTGTTGTGAGCTGGAAAGCCAGCTCTGTTGGTGTGGAGCCTTAGGTTTGTTGGTCTATAGCCCCCCCCCCCCCAATTCCTGGTCATCTCTGCTTACCAAGGTTAGGGTCCCAGGTCAAGCCTGGATCCTGACAGTGGGTCTGTGATTTTAGAGGATTGTGTAGGCAGGGGGGCCTTGCCCGCCCCCACCCCTGGTGTGATTCAGTTCTCAACAGCAGGGCTAGAGACAATTTTGTGGGTGAGGGGATTGGTTTTGTGGGGCAGGCACAGCTGCCTTATGCCCCCCCTTTGATTCCTCCCCCCCCCTTCGGGTTGGGGGTGAGGGGATTGGTCGTGGAGCAGGCGGAGCGGCCTGATCAGCTCCGCCCCTTTGGTTGTCAGCCCCCCCTCCTCCATCTGGTGGTAAGGGGATCAATTTGGGGCAGGCTGAGTGGCCTATTAGTCCCCAACCTGGCAGTTAGCAGGACCCATAGGGCCAGCAGGTGGGGGCAGCAGGGAATTTATGCCACCTAGAATTAGGGGATAACCTCCCCCCTCAGTAGTGGGGGATTGATTAGGCCTTGGGGTCCTCAGAGGCTGGTAGAGTGGCCTTGGTGGGGCCAACCCTATCCTACCAGTTTAAAGTGCCCATAAGGGCAGCAGAGTGGTGCCTCGGGGCTTTGTGGGCAGGATGGGCCGTACAAAAGCCAAAAAGACCAAGAAGAATCCAAAGCAGATGGTTAGGGAGGAGCAGGAGACGCAACTGACTGAGGAGGATCAGGTATTGGGCCAAGGGAGTGTCAGGGCAGTTGCGGAAGGAGGCTCTGCCCCTCTGGTGCTTGGGACCATGCAGGATCAGCTGGCTGGGTGCGAGGCACTCATGAGGGGCATGGTAGCTGGGCAGGGGGGCACATTGGGTGCCCCTGGAGGAGCAGGATTGGGGTTCGGACCTCCAGGCATGGGAGAATGGTCATGTGGGAGTGATGGCAGAGTCCAGTCCCTAGGGGCAGTGATGGGGGTGTCATCACAGGGTGGTCTGGCTTCAGGGCCAGCTGTGGGCTCATTGTGGACAGTAGGGGGGGGTATCTCCACCCCACAAGTACAGGCTTCTGCGGGATACAGTGGAGTGTCAGCTCAGGGGTGTGGGAGTGTGGGCAACCAGATTGGACCCACATGGTGCGGGGGGGTAGGAGTTCCCCCTGCAATGAGTGGGGGATCTCTTCCTCAGCTGTCCATCAGGCAGGGGGGATTTCACCCCCAGTTGGCGTGTGGCATCACCCAGCAGGGGGAAGGTTTTTCGTATCAGGGGTCCGATACAGTGGCATATGGAGGGGGGGCTGTGTCAGGCCTGGTTCCTTGCCTCCCCAGGAGGTTGAGGGATATGGGTCCAGTGAGGGCCGCTTCCCTCTTTGCCAGTTGCCAGGGGGCGGAGCGCCACATAGCGCCTTCCCACCAGTGTTTGGAATGGGTCAGCCTTTGGCCCAGGGGCAGCTGTGGGGCTTTCCAGCGGCCGGTGGGTTTTCTGGAGGGGGAGTTTTCCCTCAATGGGACCAGGGTGGAGAGCAAGGCGGTCAGCGTCAGTTGACGCCTGCCCCTTCGCTGCAGGAAGGTGAGAATACTCCGCCAAGGCAACGGGGGAGGCGAGCTGCCGGTCCTCCAGTCAGGTATAAGGGGGAATCCCCTCTTCCCCAGAGGGCCAGAAGGAGTGACCAAGCAGTGAATGAACTTGGGGAGTCGGCGGCTGGGGCGACCCCTCCATTGCTGGTGGCAGGCAGTGCCGGAGGGGGGGTGTCTCTTTCGTCTGCCAGTAGGTTAGATCGGCAGAAGGCAGGAGGCTCTGGCGAGGACCTGGTGGCATCAGGAGTGCAGGAAGCATTGGAGAGGATTGCATCCTTGGAGAGGGGACTTCAGGCTATGGCACAGATGTACCAGCCACCGCCGGTACTTCCGGACACATCGCAGTCAGGTATGTGGTTAGGGGGGTGGGGTCAACAGGGCCCCATTTATGCCCAATATTGGGGTAGGGGCAGGGGGACTTGCTTTGGGTCATTGGCCCCTGGGTATGGGGGGCCAAGGGCAAGGCCAGGTTGGGGGGCTGGGAGTCACTGGAGCCACGCAGCCTCGTCGGTTGGGGCAGCAACCGGTCAGGTGGGAAGAGGTGTGCTGGAGTCCCCCTGACTCTGGTGGAATGAAGGATGGTTTCCAGCCCCCGGGCAACAGGGTCCCCCTTCAGCAGTGAATAATGGTGCTGGGCTGGCAGCAGGCCCCTATGGGAGTCTGGCCCTGCAAGTATGGGCTCGGCCCCAGGCGGGGTGGGTTGGGGATGTACAGTGGGTTCGGCCGCCCCCTCCACTAGGGGGAGGGTATGGTGATGTATCCGCCCCATTGGGCGCGCATTTGTCACAGACTGCGAGGAAAAAAATATGGAAAGGGGAGTACTTGGATATTTTTTCTCTGCTGTTTACGGATCTCCTGTCTGACCCATCGGAGAAAGAGAATGAGAAGGATAGGGAGAGATTTAAGCAGCCAAAGGTAGATCGCAACTGGGCCAACTGGATCCTGGCGTTTGCGGTTTACCAGGGGGTCATAGCGCAGGCCTACCCGGATAGGGCTTGCGCTATGATGAAATACGCAGATATTATTCGGCGTGCTTATGACACAGGCCCCTTGGGGGCCTGGCTTAGGTACGATGAAGTGTTCAGGCATAGGGCTGCTTATACACCCAGGCTTCACTGGGATGGGCATGCTATCAACTTGTGGCTTGATAGCATGACGGGCATGGCTAGTGGGACAAGGACCGACACGGGGAACGTGTTAACAAAAGGGGGGGTAGCACCATCTAATGACCCCTTTCGGAGCGAGGGCCAGAAGGCCCAAACTTCTATGGCAGCAGTATGCTGGGAAGTTGCCCGCAAAGGGAGGTGCGGGCATACCTCATGCAGGTACAGGCACGCGTGCGGAGTCTGCAGAGGAAATCATGCCACCACAGCTTGTTCAAGGGGACGACAGGGTGGAAGTAAGCCATGTGCTGGCTTCCCCTCCCAGGGAAAAGGGGGACAGCCGGGCGGCCAAGGGGGTAATAAACCAAAGGGCTCCAACCCCAGTTAGAGTGGACTGATTGGAGAGGGCCACCCCGACAGAGCGGAGGTGTTGTATATAGTTAACGGGTTTTGTTATGGGTTCAAGATACCGGCTGGGAAGGTTGTGGCAGGTAATATCCCCTGCAATTTAAAGTCCGTTGTAGGTATGGAGAATATCCTCAGGGAGAAAGTGGGTAAAGAGGTGAACGAAGGTATGGTTGTGGGCCCCTTTTCTTCCCCTCTGTTTGATAACTTCATAGTTTCCCCATTGGGCATCGTGCCTAAGAAGGCAGTTGGTGAATTTAGGATGATTCACCACCTGTCCTACCCACCAGGGAAGTCGGTGAACGATGCGATTCCTGGCGAACTAACATCTGTGCAATATGTCCCTTTTGATGATGCTGAGTGAGCAGTGAAGGGAGCCGGGGAGGGAGCACTCCTTGGGAAGTGTGACATTAAATCGGCATTCCGATTGCTCCTTGTTCACCCTGTCAGTTTCCATCTGTTAGGGTTTTATGTGGATGGCCGGTTTTACTTTGACCGTGCCATGCCCTTGGGTTTCTCTATTTCTTGCTCTGTCTTTGAGCGTTTCAGCTCACTGGTGGAGTGGGTGGTAAAGCGGAGGGCATCTGGGGGCGAAGTCAGGAAATATCTGGATGATTTCCTGTTCATCGGCCGTCCGGGTACGTCAGAGTGTCGTGAGTTAATGGAGACATCTGGGAATGTGGCAGAGGAACTAGGTATTCCATTGGCCCCAGAAAAAACGGAGGTGCTGGTAATGACCCTGACATACTTGGGCATTGAGATGGACACTCTCCAGGGTGTGTCACGACTCCTTCAGGCCAAGCTAGTATCACTTAGGGAGAAGCTGGAGGCATCCTTGGCAGCTTCAAAGATCACAGTGAAGGAGTTTCAATCATTGGTAGGTAATCTGAGCTTTGCGTGCCGGGTGGTGGCACCGGGCAGGGCCTTTTTTTCACGACTCTACGGGAAGCTCAGAGGGGAATTGAAGCCGCGTTACCACATAAGATTGACTCAGGATATGAAAGAGGATTTGCAGACATGGACAGAATGTTTAGAGGGGTATAACGGGGCAAGTTTCTGGAGAGAGGATCTTTTGCTGGAAGCCGAACTGCAGATGCATTCAGATGCGGCTGGGGGGTACGGTTTTGGCGTCTTCTTTCGCCAACGGTGGTGCGCAGCCCCGTGGCCCCAGGAATGGCAAGAGAGTGGGGTGTCTAGGGATCTTACCTTTCTAGAACTGTTTCCGTTAGTGGTAGTGGTGTTGCTCTGGGGGGAGGAGTTAGTGAATAGCGCCATAGTTTTCTGGTGTGACAACATGGCAGTTGTCCATGTGATTAACTCCATGTTGTCACGTTCCCCAAGGGTGATGAAGCTAGTTAGGGCATTTGTATGGGAGTGCTTGCGACACAACATTTTGTTTGTGGCCAAGCATGTGCCAGGAGTGAACAACAGTGCAGCCGATGACCTTTCTCACTTCCAGATGGAGTGATTTCGCTCCTTGATCCTGGGAGCCAGAGCAACACCGGACCCTCCCCCGCAGGTGCTGTGGAGCCTTGGATCTTAGAACTGTACAGGATTATCCAGGGATCCTTGGCGGTGCGGACGCAGGCTTCCTATCAGAGGGCATTTGAGGAGTTCCAGCAGTTTAGGTGGTAACAAGGTTGGACACTGCGGTTCCCCATCCCTGAAGGTCAGATGTTGCAGTTTGCCATGGCCCTTAGGAGGGCAGGTGCGGCGGTGGGTACCATCGCGGGGAAACTATCTGCACTGGGATTTGTCAGTCGCCTGGCAGGGCAGCCCCCGCCAGATCAGGGCTTCTTTGCACACAGAATGCTGCAAGGTAGGGCTAGGAAGACCCCGAGGGAGCCAGACACCAGGAAGCCTATTACCCCCTCGTTGTTGGTAAGGTTGTGTTTCTCCCTCCCGGCCGTGTGCTTTAACGGTTTTGAAGTAGTTTTGTTTGGGACCTTATTTAAACTAGTGTTCTTTGGGGCATTCCAGATTAGCTAGTTGGTGGCGGAGTCATCAAGGGATACCACTAATAAGACGCTGTCCATCAATGAGGTTCAGGAGAGGGGAAGTATGCTTTTGGTACGGCTGAGGCAGTCCAAAACTGATCAGCAGGGCAGAGGTCAAGTGGTGCACCTGAATCAGGCTGGGGCACCTGAACTTTGCCCAGTGGGGGCATACCGGGAATATATGGGAGTTCGTCCTGCAGTGGGAGGGCCGCTGTTTCAGCATAGGAATGGGAGTTTAGTTACTCGTCAGAAATTTATGGGAGTGCTGCTAAGAGCATTGTGTTATTTAGGATTATCACCATTAGATTATGGGTCCCATTCATTTAGGATTGGAGCAACTTCTTTTGCGCCTCAAGCAGGTTGTTCAGAACGACAGATTAGAGAGGTAGGGCATTGGAAGTCCCGGGTTTACAAGTCATATGTGCGCAGAGTCTCACAAGAAAATGTTTGATGTTGTTATGCACCCAGGTCCCGTGCGGCAACCCCATAGAAGTGCCATTTGGATTATCGTCCACAGCCTTGTACGATGGGTGGGGAAGGCAGCCGCACAGTCCTCTTGGGGAAGCCAGCTGGGGATGTCTGCATGAGCAGTGATTCAATGGATGGGACGCAGCTGAATGCAGTGGCACCAGCTGCTCCCCACCTGCAGGGTCAACACGAGAGGGACCACCACCAGATGTGGTGGTAATCCATCTGGGTGAAAACGATTTAACAGAAAACAAGGGTTTAGGTTTAATTGTTAAAGTTAAATTGGATATTATGGAGCTGGAGAGAATCTTCCCCGGGGTGGTGATAGTGNACCACCAGATGTGGTGGTAATCCATCTGGGTGAAAACGATTTAACAGAAAACAAGGGTTTAGGTTTAATTGTTAAAGTTAAATTGGATATTATGGAGCTGGAGAGAATCTTCCCTGGGGTGGTGATAGTGTGGACTGACTGGGTGGCGCGATTGCGCTGGGACAAGGCTATCCACCCTAGGAAAGTGGATAGAGCTCGGCGGAAGGTCAACAGGGAGATTGGGAGGTGGATCACCCTTCGGGGTAGGAACTGTGTGTCCCATGTGGGGATCATGCACCGAACTCCAGAGAACTTTCGGGGTGATGGGGTTCACCTATCGCAAGTTGGGAATGACTGTTATTTGGCAACATTGAAAGTCAAGTTAATAGAGATTTTAGGTTAAGAGGGATCGTGCAGGGTGGGGGCCTGGCCCGTCCACTGAAAGCGGTGGCAGTTCCTTTGTGGCATAATTAGCTGAAATATTTTTTCTCATTTTTCGCCTTCCTCGTAGTGTTTCATTGTTTTGGCTGATCAATCCGAGTAGTCAGGATTGAGGGAGGGAAGTAGTTATTGTTATGTGTTGTTGCACTCCTGCAGGGGTCCAGTGCTGTAGCAAGTTCTTAAGAAAAAGTAGTGAAAGAGGCATCTCCCTAAGAGATGTGGGGGAAACAACTGGGGTATACGCTGGGCGCGGCCAGCAATAGGGTTAACCTCCCAAGGTGAGTTACTGGCAAAGGCGGGAAGGGATATGAGCGGTCCCCAAGCTGGCGGTAACTTAAATCCTTGGCTCGGGTCCGGAAGGGCTTTGTCCCCTCTGGAGGCGGCCGTTAGCCAATGCCAGAGGGGAGACGCTTTTGTTAGGTAGTTAAAGGGGGGTTATGGAGGGTACATCCAAGCCTCCCCTTGGTTGGGGTTGTTACGTACCCAAGTATAGAAGTTAGCACTGGACCTGAATTGCCTGAGGGCAATTACCCCCACCATGCCTAATTCCATTTGAAATAAAGAGTGCGGCCTTTCAAACCCAACATGGTTGTCCTTGCTTTATTTTGGATGTGTCGACAAAGAACTTCTTTTATTTATTTATTTAAAATCTGTTGCTAGTTGTCTTCATAGGGTGTCTCCTAGCTCTATTATTTTGAGAAATGGTAAATACCAGTTTCCTATTTACTAGCTCTGCACCACTTATGATTTTGCAAACTTCCATTATATCCCCTCAAATTTGTATCTTCTCTAAATTCAATAGCCCTCACTTATTCAGTCTCTCCTCATAGAGTATCAATTCCATACTTTTTCTATCTTTGTTGCCCTTCTAGAACTGCCTCTTTTCTAGGGATTTGAAGAAATAAGTAGCAAGTTTGTAAATTTTCCCAGGCTTTTTCTCATCATATCTAATCTAATGTCCACAAACCTACTGTAAACACAGACTGATACAACCCAAACATTCAAGTCCCAGTATCAGATAAACATAACACCGAAGAATCAAGTTTCCTACACAGAAATTCTGGACCTAATTCACAGAAAAGCTGCCATACATATCAATTTCCATGGGATTTTATAAACTGTACTTTGTTTGCTCCAATGTCACCTATAATTTTTCTGGCTAGAATGGGATTTTGAAGAGGACCATATGTTTTCAAATAACCAGAACTCAGAAGGTTCAGAATGTGTTATACCCAGTCATAAAATCTAGATACATTTATAATGGGTGTTTTCAGATGTGATGAGATCACAGTGAACCACTCTGAATACCTACATGTGGTCACTGTGCCCTGCACGTCTGTTCGGCGGCCGCCAGATGTTCGCCACGCTGAATGCCCACATGGGGTCAATTTCAACCATACTTCTGGGGCTCCCGGGGCGAAAATCCCCAGAAGCGTGGTGAAAGTGATTCCCGGCCAGAACCAAAAAAGAGTAACGTTTGGCCAGCGATCATGGCCCGGAATCCCTGGTGGGATTCCAGGCCGTGGTCAAACCGGCCCGACGCTGCGGCGGCATTGGCCTCACTGCCCGCCCGTCTCCCCAGAGGGCAGGCAGCGAGGGAGCATGGAGGGGGTGGGGCCGTGCGGCCACACGTTGCACCATGTGGCCCCGCCCCCTCCCTGATTCCCCACCGGGATCCCCGGCACGTCTGTTTGCTGTGCCTGGGTGATCCTGGCTGGGAATCTCTGGGTTGTTTTCGGGATGGGGCGAAGCCGCCCCGTCACGTCTGAAAACACCCAATGTTTTACACAGGAAAACAAAAAGATCATTCTTGTATATTTGGTGGAAGAAGTTGATTTTATGAAAACTGCAGGAAAGGGGGTTTGTAAACTTATGGTGTAACATTCATGCATACCTGACAAATTTGACTTGAAAAGTTGGAGTGAATGCTGGGGAATATTTTTGCTGAGATGTAAATTAGACTGAAAGTTATTTGTAATCATATCCTTTATTCATATGAGAGAAAGAAGTATGGAGCCCGGAAACATATTTAAAGCAGGCTGCCCTGTGGCCATTACTCTAACAGGTGGTGGTCAGGTTTTCAAACACTTGAAGGAGGACTGTGTTTAAAAGCTGACTGAATTCTTTATAAATGTAAAGAACAGCAGATTGCTTAACAAAAGCAAGTGATTTGGCAACACAGATGACGTCCAAAATCAGTGGTTTCAAATCACAATGTTCACTGTGGAAAAGAACAATTTAAACACAATGACAGATTCTGAATTGGTTATAACCTTTCAGTAGAAAGATATCATTGTAAACAGTAAGCTGTCAAAGCATATTTCTTAGGGATGTGTGAACGCGGTTCGGAAGTTTGGAGTTCAGACCGAACTCGGTCCATTCAGACAACCGAACCGAATTACTGAATCTGAACCTGAACAGACCGAACCCGAATTCGATCTGAACTCTGAACGACCAAACAGTTCAGCCATGTTCGGGTGAGTTCGGATGAGTTCAGGTGGGAAAAACGTGACTTGGAAGGCCCAGGGAGTGGGAAGCAGACTTCCTGGCACCAGAGGTGGAGAGACTTGCAGTAGCAGCCAGCCTGTCCAATAACCATCCCTTTTCTCCTCAGACCACTGGCTTCGAGGTCTGCGATTGGACATGGGGGTTAGGGGGGATAGACTGCACAGAGCCAATGGGGCTTGTGGTAAGGCAGGCGCAGCAAGTAACAAAAGTCATTGCCCTCCTCCCTTCCAACACCTTCTGAGCTAGCCATTGATCCTGTCAGCAGGCGTTTTCAGAAGTGTCCCTCTCCTAGCAGTTTGTGTTCCTAATCCATTGCCATCCTCCTCCTATTTCATCCATTCCATACATTTACCTCCCTACTATCATTTATTTAGATTAGATTGGATAGATTTAGGTGTTATTTTTATTTTTTACTCCTCCCTGTGTTTTTTCTCCCTACCCTCCATTGAATCCTCCCCTCCTCCCTTTATATATTCCTTCCCTGATTCCCTT
>QEPC01013547.1:217872-229002 GCA_003113815.1 Sphenodon punctatus
CTCTATTTTTAAAACAAAAAGCCAGGCTGGGCAGGGTGGGTGGGGGGTGCCCCCCCTTCCACCCGCGCAGCCTGGGAGGGGGAGGGAATTAAATTTCATTGGTTTCAATGGGGACACAGCGCCCCATTGAAACCAATGAAATAAAACCGGTACCGGTTACCGGATTTAATCCGGGAATCCGGTTTTCGTAGAACCGGTAACCGGTAAATCCGGTAACCGGTAATGGGCCCGGGGTCCCACCACTAGTAGATATACCTCTGAGTTTTCCTTTTCCCTTCATTTATACTAGGCTGTTTTATTATATATATTAGAATTATAGAATAGGAACATTTTGTATTATACACGGGTTAGGTTTAGTTTAGATTCCGTGTATATTATATAAATAAAACTACATTTTATATATAGTATATATTATTGTGTGCAGTTCTTGCTGTATCACAATGAGAAGTAGGAGTTCAACTTCTGACAATAATTCTCCATTGGCACACGAAATCGATACCAATACCAAAGATAAAATCTTTGGTATTGGTTTAAAATTGGTACCAATACTGATAACGATAACAACAACAATAACCAAAAAATGGCATTTTGTTATTAAAGAAAATGACATGGGGCCCTGGTGCACAACCCTCATGAAATAGCAGGAACAGGGGAGTGTGTTCTGCAAATGCTCAGAAGGGTAGAAGGGGAGCACTAGGATTGTTACGCAGATCACAAAAAGGTCATAAACCTTAATTCTGAAGTGGTCTGCTGCTTACACAAGCCTGGTTGACTACCTCTTGCATCAGATGTGGAACTCTTGTGGAAAACTTTCCTTTAACAGCAGGATGACAGGGGGTGATTTCAGACATAACAGGGCGCCTATTGGCCCCGTCACGGAATCACCTTTTGATTCCCCGCCGGAATCAGAATGGCCCAGCGGGGAATCTGGGGAGGGGGCAGGGCTGCACGGCACAACGTGCGGCCACACAGCCCCCCCCATGCTCCCCAGGCCACCTGCCCTCCGGGAGACGTGTATGGTGGTGTGGAGTCCATGCAACAACCACCTGCAGTGTGAGGAGAATGGGTGGGTGCCCGTAGGAATGGGGCCTGTGGTGGGTGGAGGTGCATGTGTGCTTCTGAACTCGACCCATTGCTACCTATCATCCACGCACGGAGCAATGGGCTCCAATGCTGGTTGCTCCATGCATGGCAAAGGGTGGAGGAGGGGTGTGCACCTGTTCCCATGGGCTCACACCCACCTCCACCCACTAACCCATCCCCCCACCCACCTCAGCCCATTTGAAAAGGGCCAAAGTGACTGTGATATCTGTGAAGCAGGGGTTCTTCTTTATGATGTGTGATTGTACGTCTAGCTTTAGGCACACCAACCACACACCTGGTGGGTCTATCAGAACTACCTTACTATAAATAAATAAATAAATAAATATAGGAGGGAGAAAAATAGTAATGTCACAGCCACCCAACAGTTAATTTAAGGAGAGAAAGCGAGATTCTCCAATGAAGTAAATCTAAATAGCTTCACCTAATTTCATGGAGCTATGCCGATTTTTGCTTGCTAAGAATCTGGCCAAGCATGATTTTTGTTCTCCCAAGATACGTTCATAGTAACTGATGAGATAATGATTCTAACTTGTGTTTCTAGATCTCCAGCTGGAGATATTTTATGGGTTGTTTCTGAAGAAGCTCAGAAAAATCTCATTACATAAAATAATGTAATATATAGTCAATTTCAGATTTTAATTTTCTAATATGGTTCTTCTCTTAAGTCTTGGCAAAGGAGATGGGTGATGGGGGGGCAGAGGGTTATGGCGGGTGGGTTTTGATTATAACCTGGGATATCCAAGGTTCCAGAATGTGAGTTTTAAATTTCCTAGGTGTGGGAAGGGAGGGGTCCCAAAGGAGCTTGAGGAGCTTGCAACTCCATCCCCACAGCTGACGGGAGTCCCAGAAGGACTCACACTGCTCAGACTATTGCTTCCCTCCTGAACACCAGTATTGTCGGGGCAGCACATGCTCTTCCGGGGCTCCATTAGCTGTTTGCTCGGGGCAGCGTACCTCCTCCTTGCCATGAGAAAATGGGAGGGGTTAACACATCCTCTTCTTTACACACCTCTTTTTAATACGTGCATGTTTTTAAACATGCAGATTTTCCCTATGTCTGAAAACGGCCTGAGTCCCAGATTTCTCCCTCACAGATGGAATAATCCACAGGAAACTTGTTGCCACCCTTCTCTGGAATTTTCCACCACAAGTTCAGTGTTCACACTTGAGGAACAATCATGGTCCCTAACAATAGTTAGTGCAGAAAAGTCCATATTTCCTCCTGGTCTCCCTGCAGCTATTTTCTTGTTGGAAGCCGTAGTGATGGGGCTTTCTCTTGATTCTTCATCGATATCTTCCATAGCAAATTTAGCCAATTAACAAAATGTTTTCTACCTGCTAGCATTTCAGACTCAGACAGGTTGTAAATGAAAACCCAGTTTTTCAACTTTCTGCTATTTATATACCACCATTGCCAACAAATGTTTTTGAATTTGCCTACAACAAGTAATTTTGTGAATGCCTTGTGGATCCAAATCAAATAATGTCAACTTTTTTGAAACTCCACTAACTTTACATTAACTTCTTTTTTTATCAATAAACTTAAAAGACACAGTAAACAATGGAAGAGAAATAGGTTTCAGCAGAAATAAACATTGCAGTCTGTCAGTTATTACAGGTTTGTATAATGACTTGAAAAACTTAGGTTTCTGCTGAGTTCATTATTTTTGGTATCTAATAAAGTTATGAATTTTAATTCCCAGGCCCATCTTTTGAAGATGTAGTGTAGGTTTCCTTTGAGAGTGAGGACTGAGAGATCAGAGATGGAGCAGCCGTTCTGGGAGAAGTGACTGCCCACTGTAGCTTCTTTCTCTCATCCTTCCGATCTCCTAAACTGCCCTGTATACTTCTGTTTTATTTGTTCTTGTCTTAAATTAAAGCAAGTTTGTTCCTTTTCTTGTAGCCTTGAGAAAGGGTCAGCTCTGAATGCGCCACTCTGGACTGTCACAGTTCCTTCACTGTTCACTCTTGCTCTCAGGGTACAATAATAATATTCTATCTGACTTGTCATTGACATAGCTTGATCCACCTCTGTAATAATTACTGAAACAGTGGACACTAGGACTGAAATGAGAAACATTTTAGCTTCCTGCAAGAAATTCTGAGACTACGACAACCAGGACCAAGATCTTGACAAGATCTCAGTCTCAGTTGGTACAAATGTTCAGTATTGTTTTTCTGGCAAAGTGAAAATAAATAAATAAATAAATAAATATCACTGCACATACATAAAATGGCCACTGGGCCATTCTGCACACACACAACCCTTTCCTAAAATGGCAGCAGCAGCAGCATCACTGCCATTTTGGAAGCAAGTAGTCTGCACATGTGCAGCAGCAATTTTATGTATGCACAAAATGGCTGCCCTTTTCGAAAATGGTGGTGATACTGTCACCATTGTTTTGGAAAAGGGCTGTACATGTGCAGAATGGCCTGGTGACCATTTTGTGCATGCACAGTGGGGTTTTAATTTTTTTTTTTTTGAGATTTAATCCAAAACACTGCTGGTTCCTGGTTCTTTCCCGGTTCCTGGAATAAACTGAGAACTGGCATTCTCGACGAGAACCAGAAAACAAAACAAAACAAAAAATGAACTTGTGCCAGCCCTAGTGGACACGTAAAGGCTGAATGGGTTTGTGAGAACCTTGTAGCAGGCTGGAATGGCAAGCTTGCAGAGAGTGATGGTTAATCACTTTTCCAAAATTATGGTGGGACATACGTTTGTGTTCTTCTGCTGCAGCACAGACCTGAAACATTCTTAATTTGGGGAGCATTTCCTAATCTTCCCATACTTTCATCTCAAAATTTTCCTACCCATCCACGCTCACTGCATTGCTTCATATCCTCAAGTTGCACATGCTCTGCTAGTTCATCATGGCATACACAGCAGGAGAGGGAGCTGCCTTTTGTTTCCATCATCTAAGCAAGGTCCCTCATCTAGAGGTCAGAAAGGGTTTGGAAGCATGCTCTGCTGCCAAGATGCCTCATCATTGCCACACCCATTGCCAGATGCTGCACTTCTGAAAAAGAACATCATCAGCTGCCTTGTGGTTCACAGCCAAGACTATGGGGCCATCTGTGTAGTGTTCATTGCTTGAAAATTCCCAATCACAATGTCAGCATCCCTGGTTTCTACTATCTCAAATGCATGAAGTTTCCAAACTGCTGAAATAGCAGCACCATGGAAAACAGTTAGAAATAGAAGACAGAACCAAACAACACCAAAGTCCAAAATTCCATGCATGCTGTGTACCTGCCCCCAAATGAGCTGTTGGAAAGACTATGTACAGTCCTCTACCATGCTAAAGGTCCACATGTAACAGTGAAAATATCCACAATGGAATGCATCAAAATCTGGCAAGATTAATCCTGAGCTATCATCCATGGATATGTATGTCTAGAACTAAAAGAGTATCTGCTCCCCAGGCATTCTAGAGAGGATGTGGTTGCTACGTTGGTCCCAAAAGTAACAGTTGGAGACAAAGTAGTTCAGATTATATCTTTTATTGGAACAACTTCTTTTGGTGGAGGTATGTAAGCATTCGAGCCACACGGGACTCTGCATCAGGTGATATGATATTCTGACTTGCCTATCACCTGCTGGAAAGTCCTTGTGTGGCTCACATGGTTGCATACCTTCACTAACAGAAGTTGGTCCAATAAAAGATATCATCTGAAAAACTATTTTGTCCCCAGGCATTCCGCGTAAAAGAAAGGCACTTGTAAAACCCATGCTACTTGACTGTTTGCTGTATCATGTCTGATCATTTGAGATGTGCTACATGAAATTCATCATGTGTATAAGGGTCCGACCTCTGTGTTTAATCATACGTCAAAAGCATCCAGCTTGCTACAATCAAAGCTGTCCTCTGCACTGGCTACAAATGCAAACAGATGCTTGGTAAACTTTGCTTTCTAAGTGCAGAAGTAATTCAAGGACATGTTTCTTGGCCTGGAACTTTCAGGTTGTCTGGTTTGAATTATAACTTTTTCTACATGTCTAGTAGAAAAGATAATCCCCCCTACCTGCTAGGGATGGGACTATCGGTATCGGATTAATCCGATAATGCTGATAATTGGCGATATCGGATTATTCCGATAATACCGATAATATCGGTATCGGCATATCTGTTTTTTAACATTGCCTATTTTTTGGATCTTTAACATTGTGGCCATTTTTTAAATGGCCATTTTAAAAATGGCCATAATGTTAAAGATCCAAAAAATCGGCAATGTTAAAAAACGGACATGCCGATATTGATAAATCTGATATTGGATTAATCTGATACCAAAAAAGCTGGTAACCGATAATTTGCCGATAGTCCCATCCCTACTACCTGCATTTGTGGAAGCATTAACATTTACAAGTACCAGATTCAGAAAAAAGTGCTGCAGCAACATTAAAAGCTTTGCTGATACATTCTTTGCTCTTCAAAGACACAAGTAAGGGGAATTTAAATTTTTCTTTATTTACTTAAATTGTTCTAATTATCTTATTTTTATTTATTGAAAGTCAAGGCTTAGTTACTGAAAATCAAGTCTCGTGAGGAAAGTAAGTATGTTCTTTCTATATACATCTGAGACAGTAATTGTTGGGTGTTTTCAGATAGATGTGGGGCTGGCCACCTCCGGACCTGGTTCAGGGGTGCACCCTCACATCCACCCGCTTGCAGTCCTGGGTCAGGTTTAAATGGACCCAGCATCTGCCACAGCCCACAGTCCACCCGCACAGCGCCCTTCCTCCACACCATAGAGTTGCAGGTGGATCATCCAATGCTCTTGGCTGCCACTCACAACTCTGATGTTTACTTGGGCAACCCCTGTCTGACAGAGGAGCTGCTGCAGTTGCCCACTGAGCAGACAGACAGCAGCTCTGCCTGGGGATAGTGCACTGGTTTTAGGCGGTCTGCTCTGCTGGCAGTGCTCCTGGATGTTCTGGAGCACTGCAAATGGGGCTGGAGTGGAGCAGGACAGCCTCCTCTGCCTCTGCTCTGCCTGCATATCATGGTGGCCCACTTTTAGATGGACAGACAACCCGGGGGTGAGGCGGAGCAGAGGCAGGGATGGTGTCCATCTGAAAGCACCCATTGTGTCTATCCCTTCATCCTTTAAATGCCATCTTGTCTTTGTGCCATTATACAACTACATTCTAAAAATTTGGACCTTCTGCTATATTAAGCAGAAACTAGAGGAAATAACCTTTGACTAGCACAGGGTGTTAACAATCATAATGGTGGCCCGCTGAGGCCTGCTTAGGCCCATGAGCCACTGGCAAGTTTGTTGGCTGGGCTTCCAGATGTTGCTCAGGATTTCTCCCAGGATTCACCATCAACATGCCTGGGCAATCTCCTGCCCAGGTCTAAGCAGGTTATCACCTGTTCCTGGCCCATCATGGGGGGAGGGGGATAGGGCACTGGGCACAGTACAGGGACAGGGCTGGACAGCCTCATGTCTGTCTCCCTGCCCCCCCTGGCAGCCCGGCTGCTGGCACATTTGGTTTGCTAGCGAACTGAGTCCAGATAGTGGGCATTTTTATACACACGTTAAAGTTCCAAATGTTTCAATCTTCTGGGTTTACAAGTCCACAGGTAAGTTCCAGATGCATTTTTTTCACACACACACACTGCCCTGATGCAGTTCCTGGATGCATTCTTCACACAAACACTGCCCTGAGGCAACCTAAAGTAACCGCAGCTGTAAACATGACAGGCTGCCATGGAAACCAAGTGACCACAGCTGCCTGGAGCAAAGCAGTTTACCAGGAGAACCTTTTACACACAAAAGTTCTGAGAGAAGTTTCATGCAGAAGTTCAAAGATTTATTTTATATTTTTTTATTTATTTATGTATTTATTTATTTATATCCCACCCCTCCTGCAAGCTGCTCGGGGCAGCTAACAAATTTCAATTAAAACAATTTTTAAAATAGTAAAACAATCATAAAAATCTTACAAGAACAGGGAGGACAGAAATTTACAAAAAAACAATAATAAAAAGATCCAGATGTTTAAGATCTGGGTGAGTGATTTAGACACACAGAAAGTTCAGGATGTAATAACAAACATGCAGGAGAAATGTGTGTGTAAAAACACCCCATGTAATAAAATGAAGACAGTCCCTCCTACAAAACCATACAATCTAAGAATGTGTTGGTTTTAAGTGACCAAATGATTGAGGGCTAGCAGAAATTAAATTAATTGAAAGAATGTTAAACTATAATTGCTCTTTTTCAGAACATACAGTCCTTCTGTTTGTTAATCTCAGAAAAGACTGTTTATCTTGCAGATAGTCAGGCTGTAACAGCAAACATTCAGGAGAAATGTGTGTGTAAAAACACCCAGTGTTGCTCGCATGTTCCTGACCTGAGTCGGATTGAGACAATGGGACTCCACAATCACATCTATAAACACCCACAGTTTTGATAAACCAGCTTCTTGGTGGACCAGCAGGAGATGACAACTCTCAATTCTTACACTTTAGCCAGATGGAATGAGGTCGCTGGGAAAGGGCTTCATTGAAATGGAGTTGTGTGTTTCTGTCAAGTGTGTTTCTCTAAACTTCAATGTCCCCATCTATAAGATGGGAATTAATCATTTCAGTAGCACTTTCATAAGGATAGATCGTTCTTATCTAGTTCATCCTCTCAACAATCCTTTGAAGTAGGGCAGTAAAGAGGGCTCTTATACGGGAAAAAAAAGCATGGGCAAATAACCAAGAACAGTCCCAATTCGAGCATTATCTAGCCTCAAGAAGGGATTATAAAACCTGCTTTAAAATCTCCGATTTATCCCATTGATGGTTCACAAATTCCTGTCTTTCCCACCTCTCTTCCTAGAGACTCTGCAGCAGTTTTCCATGACTGCCAGACAGATAACAAAAGAGGGGTTCACTCAGGAATGTCCTGGAAAATCCAGGACACTCGAGAGGTCTGCACATGGAACCTAAGGATAAGAGATAGTGACTAGCCCAAAGCTAATGAGTTCATGGCTAAAATGGAATGTGAACCCTGGTCTCCAATTTCAACAGCATGCCCACAAGGCTACACTGACTCACAGAGAAGAATAATGACAATCCTTTATTGCCCTTGTACAGCAGTATAAGTCCCATGGGTAATATCTAATGCTCTTTGTCCATTTGAAATCTCAGCTGTCCCAAAAGGCAACTCTGTTACTCAGTAGAAGGGATGAGCTGTAAAATCACCCCCATAACAGTGGGTTTATGAACAGTGACAAAACACATAAAAATGCACAGCTAGACAGCTTATGGGAAAGCTACAGTCCACTGCAATAACAATACTGCCCTTCTGACTTGTACTTACGAAATGCAATTTTTAAATCAAAAACATCACCAAAAGGTCTGGGAATGGGAACAAATTAAATGCCCTGATGTGCAAGGAGCCCAAGATACCCACATTGGTGATGCAAACCTTCAGACCCCTTAACATGTGCATGCATGTAGGTTGCATAAATTCCAGACAGCTGTGTACTGCTCTAACAGACGCTGGAAGCGAGAGTGGGTGATGCAATGTGAAGTGGGGTAGGGAGATTGTAGTGTTTGAGGGATCCAGTCCAGGATCCTAGCCCATACATAGGCATGGATTCTGTTAGTGGCAGAACCAGACTAGTCCATCCCAGTTTTTGCACAGAACTAGGAGGTAGGGGGCAGTTCGGAGAAGGTTGTATTGACTAAGCTGGGAGCAGGAGAATAGAGTTGCCTGTCCATTTTCAGTGAAGAAGAATGTGCCATTTATTTCTGAAGCATTATTCTAGGACACATATACACATTGTTACCACGTGTGCCTTCTCCATGTGTGTCCACTCGGTCACCCGTGGAGTGGGTCCCAATGTCCAGGTGGGTGCTTCAAAAATGGTCAAGATTGTGAATTTAGCTTACTTCTTTAATTGGGGCACACAAGTGTCCGGGATCTTAAGTCTGAAGACGTGATGCACTGTGACCCCTTGAACCACTCCAGAAAGATAAGATACACAAGGTTTCAATACAGTAGAACTGCTAATTATTAAAAGGGATTAGGGGTACAAGGATCATGAAAAGAAAATATTGGCTAAACATTAAACAAGGTGATTGCAGTATACACTTTGATGCAGTCCAGTAGAAATGGATACACTGTTAACGAGTGGAGTGGATGTCGGAGATGAAGGAATCCAAATTCGCGTTCTTCACCAGTCATGTAGAGCAAGCCCTGTCTGGGTTGGGCACAGGTGGTTTGGACTGCGGGTAGAGAAATGAGAAGGATTTGGAGGGTGGGAGGCTTTTAGCAGAGCTGAGAGGGGTCAAGAGGGAAGGGTAAGATGGAAGACAGGCAGACTCACTGTGAGACGTAAAGGCATCAAGGCAGGAGGTGGACTAATGGCAGGGTTCAGAAAAGCACTGTTAGATCATGCCAACAGGAACCATGTGGGTCCTGGGTGAGTGCTTGGGACCGTTGTTGTACTGTAGCTGCAGCGCAACAATGTTCTTGGCACAAAAAGGGCTGGTGGGGCTGATTGAAGGAATCCTGCTGGCCCGGTAACAATGTTAACAAAGAAAGAAAAGTGGAAAGAGGAAAAGAGAAGGCAAGGCAGGGGGAATCCCTGGAAAGAGCTAGTGGTTCATTTCTATGGAAAGAGGGGAGTTCAGGTGGTAGTACAGAGAGATAATTGGGATCCAGGCGATCCCAACCAAAAAAAGGGGAGAAACTGAGGCACTGGAACACGAGCCAGGGAAAAAGGAAGAGCGGGAGAGGGTTACTTTTCCTGGCCCGTTATGGAAGGGACGGGGTCACCCCAGAGATCCAGTGGAGGGTCGAAGGTGAAGGCAGCACAGACAGATGCTAAGAGATGCACCTGACCTGGAGGGCTTCTAGGGCAGTTTTGCACAGAATACCCATGCAACCACATGTCAGAAACCAGACTCTCTGAACCATGGGAAAAGTGGGCCAATTATAGGGACTTAGGCAAAACGAGACAAAAGCCCCATGGGAATCTGAATAGGGCTTCCTGGGAAAATTCAGAAATAAGTTTTCAAGGGGGAAAAATGGAGTGGGAAAATTGGAACCAGAAGTAGTATTCCGGGACCAGAAGTTGCCTAAAAATTGTCAGAACTTGATGGAAACATGGAAAATTGATGTCAGGATTCACTATATCGACAAAAATGTGCGGAGTAGTCCCAAATAGTTCCAAATCAAAGTAACAAAAATAGTGAACTGACCAAAATACTGAAATGAAGTGATCAAAATACAAAAGTGACTGAAATACCAGAATAAATATGCAAAATTCATTTCCATGGTGAATATTTATTTGGATATTTGGCAGGCTATATCCAAAACATGAATAATATTTGTAAGTATTGTGCCTCTAGGGTATGCATATCCCTTGCCTTTTCTCATAAAAAAATAATCACACATAACGTCTCATGGGGTACATTTGTACCCCAAGCAGTTTTTCATCTGCAGCACAAAAATATGGCCAAAATATTTACTTTTTATCACTTTGTCCTCACAGTCAATTCCCAGAACACAGACACACACACACACACAGATACATGAGACAATCTATTTTGGGGGGAATATTTGAACCACAAGTGCACGGCAAGGCTGTGGCAAGGCAGCTCCAGGAACATCTGGAACGCACCGGTTTCCTTGATCCCTTCCAGTCTGGGTTTTGACCTGGGTATGGTGTCGCATTGTGCCTCTGTTTCTCCAAAAGGAAAATGCACTTAGTGGTCCAGGCCTGACATGATCTGGTCTGGATATAGGGCGCTCTTTTCCAATATGTGGAATTCAAGTTTACACTTTGCTAATAAGCCAGCCAGCTCAGTAAAGTATTGTAAAGACCAATTCATTTATATAAATGAGGCTATGAGACTTATGAATATTATAAAATATGAAGCAATAGTTTACTTAAGTTCAAATAAAGACATAGTACAAAAGAAACAGTGTCAGTTAAAAGTACATGACTTAGGAAGACATTTCTGTTCAGAGAACAGCTCTGTTACAAATTCAAAGATCTTAACATCTATAAGATATAAC
>QEPC01013547.1:232381-247786 GCA_003113815.1 Sphenodon punctatus
GGGGTGGGGGGGTTTCCCCATATTGCATTGTATTTTGTAATTGTTTTTTTAAAAAACAATTTTACTGAGTGTTGTTCACTGCCCAGGGCTGCCCTGTGGGCAGGAAGGGCGGGATATAAATTTTAAATAAATAAATAAATTAATTAATTAAGTAAATAAAAATAACCAATAACCCACCAAAGTCAATTTCTTGTTTACAAGCATAATTTTGTATTCACACTGTAGAATATTGATTTATTAAACATTGCCTATGTGTCTAGCAAAATAACACCACCATTAAAGACAGAAAAAATATATTAACCCTTTAAAATCAATTAACATGCAACTTAGAAAGTATACGAAACTGTAAAAACTCAATGTAAGAACTGATTTATTTGTAAATCAAACAAATCTTCAGGCTGGCTGAAGAAATTAAATCTAACTGAGTTGGTGAAGAGGTGAAACCTAAAATATTTCTAGCCAATTGCTTTTGGCATTCTGGAATCAAAGGTTTCTCAATTTCATTTTTTCTATTATTCTGCTGCACCTTGAGAGATGTTCCATTGTAATTCATCTGATAGTCTGTAGGGGACAACTTCAGATGTTTTCAATTTCATTTTTTTTCTGCAGTCCACAGTGCCAGGCAAGGGCCCTTTTCAGAAGGATGCTCTAACGGTGATCAACAGTCAGTTACATTTTCTGTATACATGTTGCGGGGCTGCAGGTGTGCTCAATGGGTTCCCTGCAACATGTATTAGCAAATGTAACTGCCAGTTGGTCACCATTAGAGTGTCCTTCTGCAAGAGGGCCATAGAGAAGTGTCCTGGCAGTGCAAGGCAGTACAAGCGCATTGAAGGGGTTAATTTAATTTCATCCTCCAGTGAGGAGTGGTTTTGACTTCCAGGTCCACTGTAGTGTGAACTAGACTTAAAAAGTGTTCATTTTGGGTGATTTTGAGCTGGGGCACAAATGTGCCTCAATTGAAATGCATTGGCTGGGGTACATTTGTGCCCCGACACTTTTTGGGACATAGAAGACAGGCGGTATAAAGTATCTGGCTGAAATTTGAGTATGTTGTGCAAAGAGGTGCCAGTGACAATTTCCTAACTATTTAAACTTGTAGAGCCACTAATTAGCATATTTTACACGTGTTTTTCACTCTGGGATACGCTTGTACCCCAGAGGAATAGGTAACGGATATTGCCACTCTTATTTATAGGAATGGTGCATAGAGACCTGAACAACATATCTGACTTTCTTCATAACTTCTGCCTACCATTCCTTCAGTAAAATCCCCAGACGTACTCCCAAATGAAGTAAAATACCTAGGAAAAAATCATCAAGGATTTGTTTTCTGTTTTCTGCACTTGAAATACAGTTAATTTTGTGTATTTGTTTCTTCTGGAACCCAATATATTTTCACAGAAAATGCCACCAGAGTGCATGGCAACACCCCAAGATTTCCCTAGGAGAAACAATTCAGGCTTTGCTACTACTACTGGAAAATGAAATTAAAGTGACAGACCAGAAATGTGCAAACTGTAAATCAATTATAGTTACAGCCCTATACTATATTCTCTTGGCATGACTCTTGTTTGGTATAACATTATGGAAAAGTCAAAAGAAAGGACATAGACATAGCAAGTGTCTTGAATAAAGTTTTGTTACAGTCTAATACTGTGGTTTCACAGCTTTTCATGCTTGTGACATCTTTTTAGGCCCCTAAACTATGGGCCTAATGATTGAACATTGTTCCCTGTCCCCCAGTCCCTGTGCCTTGGTCCCAGCTGGCGTCTCTCCTGCCTGCCTGGCCCTTTTGACTTCTTCCATCCAACCCCAACCTGCTCAGTACACGTTCATGCATACACACACACATACACACCTTGCATGTTGGGCAGAACACGTCTATTCCTTCCTGAATAACATCCTGGCAAGGAGCAGGTATGCTGTCCCCACACTTCCCACAGTGCAAGTCCCGGACAGTGGAGTTCTGTGTGTTCTGTTAGTGACACAGAAACCTGGCCAAATGTATCTCCAAAGTCATTCAGCGCAAAGTTAAAAATACTCCTAAGAAATTTTTCAGAAAATGTTAATTGTACTTGAAAAAGTCACCATAATTTAATTTTTGAGATTGTGTAGGATTTTACATTAAATTTAACTCACATTAGTTTAAAAGATTGGTTTGTTTCTTTTTGGGTGAGGGAGGGGCAGTATGGATTTGCTCTTGAAAAGTCCTGAGCACATGCCAGTCCTAGTGAAGTTGATAATGGTGTTCAACATGTCTCTGAGCCTTATTAGGAAGGGCAAAGCAACAAATAAATAAACTTCTTGTCATTTTTACACACATCTTAAAGTTCTGTATTTTTCAATCTTCTGGGTTTACAAGTCCACAAGTAAGTTTTGGATGCATTCTTCACACAAACACTGCCCTGAGGCAACCTAAAGTAACCGCAGCTGTAAACATGACAGGCTGCCATGGAAACCAAGTGACCACAGCTGCCTGGAGCAAAACAGTTTACCAGGAAAACATTTTACACACAAAAGTTCTGGAGAAGTTCTATGCAGATGTTCAAAGCTCCAGATGTTTAAGATCTGGGTGAGTAATTTAGACACACAGAAAGTTCAGGATGTAACAGAAAATATGCAGGAGAAATGTGTGTGTAAAAACACCCTCTGTCATGAGCCACTTCCTAGATCCATCTGCCAAATGATTGGCCAAATAGAAAGGTTTTACATTTCATCTGGAACACACTCTGACTCAGGCTTAAACTTCTTCTGGAGGGAAGAAGGAGTTTCACGATACCGGGGTGGCAACCAAAAACACCTTTCTGCGTGCCCTCATCATACGAGACTGAAGGACAGATGGTACCTACAGGAAGGCACTCCTGGCCAAATACAGGAATTGTGAAGAGCACAGTGTAGGAGACAGTCTTCCATATATGTGGGGCCAAGACTGTTTAGCTAGCACCTTGAATGGTGCCCAGAAAACGATTTGAAGCCAGTGCAGACTGTAAAGCAAAGGTGTAATGTGCTTGCAATGACCCAGTCTGGAAAGGAGCCAGGCCATCACATTGTGTACCCACTGTATCTTCTGAACAGTCACCAAGGGCATCCCAATATAATGCATTGCAGTAGTCTAGCCCTGAGGCTATAAAAGCTTGGATGATGGTGGCCAAATCTAAATCAGAAAGAAAGGGCTACAGTAGAGTTGAAACAAATACTTCATTTAGTACCTACCCATGTGTTGTACTCTTATTTTCAAGTACTGCACTGGGTACTCGGAGGGCTACCCAGGTACCGTATGGTTGCCCAGATACTCCCAACATTGATAATTTCTGTTACTGATTTTCCAATTATCAATCAGTATATTGGCATGGAAAAGCAAAAAATCAGAGTTTGGGGTTATAGAAGTTCAGCCTTGTACTACTTATTTGGTTCAGTTTCAATTGGTGTTGCTCACCAATGTAAAGTATGTTCTTGGAGCATTGTAGATGACCAGTTGTAAGTTAGATCTGTGCCCATCCTGGCTGAGAAAGAAAACAACAACAACAAAAAAGTTGTCAGAAGCCAAAAAATTGGGATGGAAGTAAAAAAACGAGTACTGAAAGTCAACATTCCAGGACATTAGGTACCTGAATCAGGTTTCAATTAGGCACCTATCAGTACCCAATATTGTCAGGTCAATTTGGGTACTGGAAATTTGTCAGGTATACCTGGTTTTGTGGGTACTCATTTTAGCTATAGGCTGAAGCCTTCTCACCAGATGGAGTTGGTGAAAAATATTCCTGGCCACCACCATGGGCAATAGTCAGGACAGGGCAATAGTCAGTCAGGGAGTCACTGTGAACAGATTTTTTCTTGAGCAGGGGCCAGAGAACCATAGTTTTGAGGGTGTCCAATAATCTAAGGAGGAAGGCATTGACAACCTAAGCCAGCAATGGTCCTAATGTCTCCAGGCAAGGATCTAACTTACACCTGGTAATCTACATTGCTCCACATCCAAGAACATCCTTCACATTGGTGAGCGACACCAATTGAAACTGATCCAAATAATTAGGACAAGGCTGAACTTCTTGAACCTCAAACTCTGACTCTGCTTAAAAACAACAGCACCCAAGTTGTGGTGAATATGAGCAATTTTGTCTGCCAAGTGAGTGGCAAACTTTTCATTTCTATGCACCACACAGAACAGCTCCTCCAGACACAAACTTTGCAGATGCTATGATAGCAGAGAAGAAAGCTTTATTCACTGCCATCACAACTGTGGCGTAGTCCTACAAAAATGATTTATGCTGAAATTGGTCAGCTTCAATGCATATTGATCACCACCTGTGTTCTAACCACCTGCCATTCTGCTTCAGCCTCCTCAGGTCCTCTGTATACTAGGAGTACCTATGCTGCCGCAATGGTGAGAGTAGACACTTGGGTGCAGCCATGTCATACGCTATACCAAAAATCAACCAGGCCATCAGCACTGTATCCATCAAGGTCAGTGGGTATGTCCCGCAGAGAGTTCTGGAATGAATTAGACTCTGTGGGTGGATCAACCTAACTAGTCCAAATTTGTCAGATGAGGTGAATATACAATATAAGCAATAGAACTTACCAAATCAAAGGTGTGATTCATTCTTGCCAGAGTGCATAGGCTACAGAGGCATGATACCTCTGGAAGGAGGTGCAAGGGGTGTGGTTATACTTCCCTCATCTTCCATCTTTCCCTTCTGAGCCTCACAGTGGGCATTTTTACACTCACATTAAAGTTCCAGATTTTTCAATCTTCTAGGTTTACAAGTCCACAAGTACGTTCCGGATTCATTTTTCACACACACACTGCCCTGAGGAAGTTCCTGAATTCATTCTTCACACAAACACTGCCCTGAGGCAGCCTAAAGTAGCCACAGCTGTAGATGTGACAGGCTGTCATGGAAACCAAGTGACATAGGTGTCTGGAGCAAAGCAGTTTACCAGGAGTTTTTACACATAGAAGTTGTGGGAGAAGTTCTATGCAGAAGTTCAAAGGTCTGGATGTTTAAGATCTGGGTGATTTAGACACACAGAAAGTTCAGGATGTAACAGCAAACATCCAGGAGGAATGTATGTGTAAAAACACCCAATGTCATGATTAGAACTGCACATGAAGAAGCACTGATAAGCTACTCAATTGTACAAGCTGGCAGTTGAATGTGACAGGACCTGGCATGGCCACAAAGGACCAAACTGGATTCAGGCTGTCACTTTGAAAGGCTGCTTCTCACCCCCTGTGTGCCCAATGCATCTCAGCTGTGAGACGCTGTAGGGAGGGGAAACGCTGGCCAGCCTTTTAAAGTGACAGAACCTGGCCTGGACACAGTGGCCAAGACGGGTCCTGTCACAAAGGCCGTTTCCCCCTTACAGTGCCTCTCAGCTGAGAGGCATTGTGGTGGTGGTGGTGGTGGTGGTGGTGGTGGTGGTGAGGAATCTGAGAGGTGCGGTAGGAGGGAAAGTGCCAGCTGGCTTTTGAAACTGACAAGCCCTGATTGGAACCAAGTCAGCCAGAACAGAGCCAGGTTCTGCAGCTCTTCTAGCTGGAGCATGTCAGTTTCAAAGGGTAATACTCGCATTTGGGGGTATTGGGCACCCAACTGGTCCTCAAGTATCCTGTCAGGTGCTCATTGAGGTTCCCCAAAATGCATACATGACCCATGGGTACTAATTTTAGTACCCATTGCAGCCCTTGCTGATGCTCAGAAAGGGGATATGGTCACATAGGGGCTCCTTAACCTGGCCCCTGTCTGACATGACCACTCCCATTTTCATGATGGGTATCATGGCATCATGATGACATGATACTTAGAAGGGGCATAGTCACAACAGAAAGGGTCAAGCAGTTCTCCCACCTCTGTCCCTGTCCAAACATGCTCTTTGGGTAAGAGAGATTGGAGGTGAGTTTTTTATTTGAATCAAAATGTGACAAAAGTTATATTTTTCCTTTGAAGTTTATTGTTCAGTGTGCATTACAAAATTTTATATAAAAGAATTAAAAGTTCTTTTTTTCATATAACATTCTTTTTTTTAGAATTTTATAAAATAATTTTACGTAAATGAATTCTCTAAACAGCATGATGGCAATTGTTCTCTGTGGCCACTAAAACATAAGAAGATATAATGGGCTGAAATTGTAAGAAGAATGAGATTAAATGTCAGGACGAATGTTCCATGCGTAGGAATAAAACAAAAGAAATGGTTAGGCCAGTGGCAGCTGGTGGGTTTCAAAGCTGGTGGGGAGCAGGGTGGGGTCAGAAGTGGGAGGGACCAGGTCAACGGTATGCAGGGCCAGCAGTGCACATGCAAACACAGAGTGAGCGAAGCAAACCATCTTAAGCCAACAATATTATGTGAAGTCCTTAACACACCACAAAAGCAGCAATGGGGAGTTCCACTTGTCCCCTGGCCCCAAAACATGCTACACAGTTCTGTTGCAATGTAAAAGGCAACTGATGCAACCTTTCAGGGAACATTCATGCAAAGACTAGCCATTAGTGAAACAACATGTGGCATGCAGCAGAAAAGCATTGAAACTGGCACTGCAAAGGGGCCATTTAAAATTCAGTGAACATTCCAGTAAATATTAGAAACCCTTCCATCCAAGCCCCTTCAAACCCCACCGCCCCCAAACAAACAGAAGGCAGACAATTAGGGTGACAGGGGGTGATTTCAGACATGACAGGGTGACTTTGGCCCCATCATGGAATCATCCTTTTGATTTCCCACTGGAATTGAACCGTCACGGCCAGCAGACATGCCGGCTGATCCTGGTGGGGAATCTGGGGGGTAGGGGCTGCACGGTGCAATGTGTGGCCACACAGCCCCGCCCCCCCATGTTCCCGAGGCCACCCACCCTCCGGGAGATGGGCAGGCATCACGGCCAATGAGGCCGCGGTGCCCAGCCACCCCCTGGGGTATTGACCACAGCCCAGAATCGGCTGCGAGCATGGCCGCTGATTCAGGGCCATGGTCAGAGGCCAGATGAGACATTACTATGCTCAACCACAGCTGGATTCACTGTCATGTCTGTTGGGGGCAAAAAGTGATTCCCACTGGGTGTTCACCCCTGGCGGGAATCACTTTGACCACGCTTTCGGAGGTGGTCCCCCGGACCATCCTCGAAAGCGGGGTTATTTTGGTTCCCACTGGTGGTTCACTGTGGTGAACATCTGGCAGGCATCAAACAGACGTTACGAAACCATTCCCCACCACAGGGGTTGGTCTGTGGTAACATCTGAAAATACCTAGGGTCTCACACAGGGTGAAAAACAGCAAGGATCAAGAAAATACTTTAAAGAAGAGGATGTGAGGAGAAGGCAAAGCCCTTCCAACTGGGCTAAAAAAAATAGTTACCCCTGCTTATAATGCATGCCCAGGGGAGGGGGTGGGGGGTATGCATGGTTGTGGAAAAGGACAAAAGAAAGCACAATCAAACAAACAACATACAGGAGATCAGGGCAGGGATTCCCCCCCAAAAAATTTTTTTACTAGGTTTATAAAAGGATGAGTCCTCCTGATCATTCTAGTCTGACTCTGATAACCACCTTTTGTTGTTCTTCCCTCCAAACAATGAGGCCAGGGACTCCAAACAAGTCCCCAGACCCTCCCCACTTGTAAAAAAGGGAGGGAGAACTTGCTCTTTTTTCCCCCTCCCCTTCAGTGAACTATGGGTAGAAGAAGCAAGGAGGAGTGAGCTCATGTCCTCCTCCCACTCTGTTAGGGGAGGAGCCAGGGAGAGAAAGAGGAGCTATGGGGAAGCCAGAGTGTTTAGAAAAGGCACTGACATGCCCCCTAGGCCTTGCTGATTGACTGGATTCCTCCACAGGAATGCAGCCAAGGAGGTCTTGGCACCTCCCCCACTCCCTCCCCAATACCCCAGAAAGCACTGCTTTTTCTGGTCCGAAACCCAGTGCATGCTCCCTGGGGGCTTGGGGAGGTCCTCTAGGTCCCTGCCTCCCTCTAGCTCTCTGGCCACTGAGTGGAAAGCTAGAGGGAGGGGAGAGTATCAGGCTGAGCATATTTGTCCCCCTCCTCCCCTTGTAGAGTGACTTACAAGGCAGTTCTTCCCTTGCAGACTTTGTTTATATATCAGCTGTTAGTTTTGGCTGCCTGTCAGAGTTATGACTCATCCACTCTTCAGGCAGCCAGGAGCAGAGAGTTAAAATGTATACAAAGCCTGCAGAGAAACCAGGAAACTCAACACTGCCTCTGGATCAACTGAGGAGCAGCCTGGCTCTCCAGTAAGCATGGGTGAACCCCTGAGGGGCTTGGGGTGTGTGCGTCTGCCCCAACACCCTGGGGAGGGGTCACAACTGAGTTAGGCAGTGGACTGACTTACCAGGAAATTAGAAATTGATTAGATAAAAATCAGTAAGGGATGGTTTGGTCACAGGTTTCCAAACTATCGGTTAACACCTCAAGTGGAGTCATGTTTTTGCATATTGGGATTACACTTATTGGGTTTTGCATTTTTTGCATGTCTTTGCTCTGTCTCTGACTGGGTATTTTCTAATGTGACAGCTCTAGGGGCTGCCGCGCTTTGATTCTGGCTGGGGTGAGAGCCCTCAACCTGGACAGGAGCTCACCCAACCACTGAGCAAACATGTCGGTGGCAGGGACTGGGGAGGGGTAGGGAGAAGGCGAAGCATGCGATTTTCAGTCACCTGCCCAAAAAAGCTCCGGCCACCAGCCAGAGTTAGGTAGAATGGGCCATCATACGTGATGGCCCACTCTACCCCAGTCTGGGGATGCCTTCCCCGGACCATGTCAGGGCTTACTCCACGTTTTGCATTGGCTGGGAGCCCCGCACACAACTCAGAATTAACCCTGCCACAGTCTGGGGAAATCTTTGATCCCACCTACAGTAACATCTGGCGGGCAGGATCACACGTTACACAACCATGGGTGACCACGCTGGAGTAAAGCATTGCCACCTGTGCTTGCGACTTGTGTGAAAATACCCATTATGGGATTATATTTCATAGTCTGGTGGGTGGTCCTCAATTCACAGCTCCGCTTGGATGTCTAGGTGGCAGCTGTGGTGAGGAGTGTCTTTTGCCAGTTATATCTGGTGCATTGGCTTCAGACGTACATTTTGAACTTGGACCAACCACCATCATCCATGCCGTCATCACCTCCAGACTGTACTACTGCAACATGCGCTACCCTTGATGATGGTCTGGAGACTGCAGCTGGTTCTGCAGTGGCCCACCTCCTCATGGGGATGGGTTGCCATGAGCATATAACACCTATATTGTGCTTGCTTTACTGGATGCAAGAGATGGTTGTTTTTTCTTGTAACCTCTTAAGGAGCAGTACAGACTGATGCATCGTTGGCATCATCATGCTATATAATGACTCTCAATAGGGTAGATGCATGTACTTGCAAATAAATTAATAATAATAATAATAATAATAATAATAATAATAATAATTTAAAAAGCCCATCCTGCCAACGGATCATTAATTCCCAAGATTCAGAAATTCCTCTGAGTTGACACATAGGTGGCCTGCATCTGCAGCTCTATACAGACAAACGGCTGTAGATACTCTCTGTTTCATCCATGACCAGTCATTCCATTGGCTCTGTTTTAAGAACTGTTACAGCTGTGCTGGACACCGCAACAAATTCCCCAACATGACTGAGATGATAAATTGCATTTTATGTTATCTTCTGCAAACAGCAGTATTTCAGTTCTGGGAAGTACTGGGCTCAGCATAGAGTCCTTATGAATATGATGTTTTTGTTCTTAACTGAACCTCCCTATGTGAATATTACCGAGACAAAAAAACCTTCAGTTTAAGAAGCTTGTTAAGGTGGCATTACAAATTATACTCAACTGTTAAAATGACAGTAAATTGCATGTTAAGGCAACTTTATTAAATATCAGACCAATCTATACATTCTAATTTTCTTTTTATTAATTTTTTTTTAATTATGACTTTACTGAAATTAAGCTGCATAAGTGAAGTATGGTGATTGAACAATACTTATACATGATGAGGAATGTATATAGTTTAATGCACCCAAAATGCAGCCAGCCTATTAAGTGCATTATGCCATGAAAAGACACACACACACACACACACACACACATATAATCAGTTCAGTTGTACATGGGCCTCTCCCACCCTTGAACACACAGATTTCTGCATGTTCATGGGTGTGGGAGCCCTGTGTGAACAAAGTGGCATGCACACCTGCAGTGGGTGGTTGTGCGTGTGCATGCCCACCCGCCTAACATGCATCTCCACTGACCCCCCATCTCATTTCCACACACGGAGCAACAGGGGAAAACAGTGGTTGCTCCATGGGTGCGGATGATTGGGAGGTGAATGGGGATGTGTGTGCGGCCATGTTGCTGCCTTGTAAAAAGATTCTTCGAGATAGCTCCTAACATTCTCACAACACCCACCCTTCCTGCCCTGGATGGAATTTCTTCTATTCCTAGAAAGGTTGGAAGGAACTGTCATTCTGAGTGGGAGAGTGCTTTTTATACTAGAGGAGCTCGAGCCTATCGTGCTCTGTTATTTGAATATGGTGAGCAAGCACAACCCAGTTGTGAGAATGTTAGGAGCCATCTCAAAGAACCTTCTTTACAAGGCAGCAGCCTTCTGATCACTCACATGGGGAGGATTTGTTTGTAAACTAACAACTTTATCTTCCAGTCTGATTGGTGTCCCGCTGCTACTGCTGTTGCAGCACTACTAGCAGGCAGAGGCAGGTGAGGGATGGGGACCCTCCCTCCACCTTCAGCCCCCACCCCATCCCTGGGCTCCCCTTCCTTGTTTGTAATCACAGAACACATGCGTTGCTTCAGAAAAGCTAGAATGGTCTCTAGGGATGGGTGAACAGAACCGAGTTCGGAAATTCGGTTTGTTTCGAAAATCAAGTTTGGTTCGGAAGTTTGGTTCAGTCATCCAAACTATTCGAGTTCAGTCCAAAGTTCTGAACAGAGTTCGGAAATTCAAACCCCATTGAACTAAATTGAATATTATCTTATAGGGATGGGCGAACAGAATCGAGTTCGGAAATTCGGTTCTGTTCGAAAATCGAGTTTGGTTCGGAAGTTTGGTTCGGTCAACTGAACTGGTTGAATTCAGTCCGAACTCTGAATTTCCGAACCATGTTCATCCCTCCATAATGGTCGCTGACCTGAAGTTTTTGCTCTACTGACTCCCATTGAACAGAATAGGCACTGTTCAATGAGAGTTTGCTGCCGCCTCAACTATAATTTCTGAATACTATAATTTCTGAATGGAAAGCTGAGAAATGTGTTAAAGAAGAGTTGAAAAAGTTACTGGCTAGGACCCAGGATATTAGTTCTCTAATACTGAACAATGAATATGTAGATTAACTGAAATAGCATCTCTATTGCTAATACAATTTTCCTTACATATAACTAGGATGCAATTGAGTCCTCCATCCTCTGAAATCAATGGCAAAACTATTGTTGAATTTCATGGTGGAAGATTGCATCCCTAGTGATAATAACAACAGTTTTAGGGTATATCTTTTACTTAGTGGTGTGCATTTTGTTTTTGCTACTGTAATAATGAAAACAAACAAAAATTATTATTTTTGATATTTTTATTTTCAGTAATGTTTGGCAATTTCCATAAATTTCCAGAATTACTGATATACTGGAAATTACTAAAAAAATTCTGGAAATTACCAGAAATTATCAAAAAAATAACAAAAATAACTAAAACAAGAATGAATTAAAAAATAATGGAAACAAAATGCAATTTTAAAAATAAAAGTGAAACAAAAACAAAAATGATGTTTTTCTCTGCACACCCCTAGTTATATCACAGTTGTATATGCTACAAATGAAATGTACACCCCAAAATAATACTTATACAATATTTTTCTTCTTTAAGGAACTTTACTAATATTAAATAATTCATGAACTAAACTGATTAAAATATATTCTTCCTATAAATGCATTTAGTTCTTCTTAGCATTAATTGGACCACTCATGTAAATGCTATTTACATGTATCCTATATTTAATACATTGTTTGCCAATACCTGGATCTACAGGGTGATGAAGATATTTAACATTGGTATGTAATGTATGTAATGTAGAAGACACAGGGTAAAAACAGACAAGAAGGTGGTCCGTAGTGGCCTGCTAGGGCCCACATGTGCCCAGGACTCACCCGCTCTTCTGTTTCCCTGCCCCCAGTTTTTGGGATACATATGCCCCAGGGTGGCTAGGTGGCTGGCCCGGGATGCTACCTCTCAAAGATCCTGGGCAACTATCCTGAGTCGGGCCGCCATTGCAGGTCAATTCACCAGTTTGGCCCCATTTATGCCTGCCACAAAGTGGGGAATACCATGGCCGTTTACCATGCCTGATTGTCATGGCTGCATGTCATGGTGGGGGCAGGCGGCTGGGAGCAGGGTGGAGGTGCCCCCCCGTACATTTGTTGTGTTCCCCAGCCCTACCTAGGGCATGAGGGTAGCAGGACAGCTCTCTGGCAACCAGGGATTGCAGGCATGCCTGTTCTGTGCTGCTCACCAACCCAGGGAGTGGTGGCCCCACCTTTCCACCCTGGGGTGGTCCGTGGAGCTGTCTCACTGCTGGCGCATCTGTTTTGCCCACAGTGGAGATCTGCTGATCACAAAACACTGAAGCAGAGAATCTCCAATCTCCACCCACCCACAAGTTGATGACAGACTACTTGGAAGGATCATCTCCCTTCTTCAAACAATTTTGATTAGGTTAGTAGAATACACTTTTTATTCTAGGCAACTGAATTGTAGTAATATATTGAAACTGGGTTTTTTTCTCTTATATATAAAACCTAATTTTAGTACTATTGAAGTAAATGAAAAGTCTCATAACAATTTAAGTTGAAGTTGCACTGGAAGATTAGATACATCATAGACGTGTCTTCCTAATAATGGGCTCAGGATTTCCTCAAGCCATATTAAAGCAAAAATTGTGTTTCCTGCCATACTTACTTGCAGAAGAGATGATATGGCTCTCAGTAGGCTGTTAAGTTACAAGAAGACAGTGCTGCTTTAAATCAAATTTCAGTTGCTTAGCTGTTCTTTTTTTCTACTGGAATTATGATAACATTCTTGGAACAAGAACTATTTGGAGACAATACTTCTTGGATGTTGCAGCACATGTGACTATTATTATTTATTACTATTTATTAAGTGCCAGTACTCTAATTTAGAAGATATGATCCCTTGCTAATGCTTTCCTTTTTAGTAAATGAGGTATAACCACATGTGGACATATGAGTAAATGAAATATAACCAAATACTGTCCCACTGACACATAGCTAGAAAATTCACAAATAATTTACATTTCTTGTCAAATTAATTTTAAGAATTGAAATAGCAGTACTGGACATCTAAAAACAAGAACAGGTGCCATGGCAAGAAAATCAGATTTAATTCAAAAGGATTTCGTTAAGAATATGTTTAAGTGGGTTGGACTATTCGTTGATTACTTCTTACTATTGTGCTCAAAAGGATCTTATTCTGGTGTGGCGTGTTTTACATTATTGTTTATCTTAGAACCAATTTTCTTAGACTCTTTTTCTGTCCAGAGTAAAATCATCCTAATGAAGATGGCTGGAACTTAACCCAATGCAGTATTTAAGATGAACTGAAGCTATTAACAAAGTGCTTCTATAGGGCTTAAGTTGTGCAGAGATATTCAAAGCCTTCTGTGCCTTGTTGGATTTCACCTTTAGTTCATAGGTCTTAATTGTTCAGGAATGTCATGCCATTAACACAATGAGTAAAATCTTGATCTAATGAATGCCAATGGCAAAATTCCCATTAACTGCGGTAGTGCCAGGGTTTTCCCCCAATGTGACATTCAGGGCAGAAAACAAACATGACAATAACCTGGTCTAGCCTGCTTTGACCTGATCTGATGCAGACCTCACCTGCATCTGTGCAGGCACCACCAGATGTTGGCCTGGAGTTGCCCTGGGCTGTGTTGGTGGCTTGCCTGGACTGTGACTCAGGAAGGTCTCTGATTCACAGCCTGGGCTAAGGTATTCCCAACTGGGACAAAGCAGGCCAGAATGTGTTAGCACATCTCTTCCCGCTGGCCTGAATAACGTCCACCATGGCCAGCCTACCTGTCCGTCATGTTGAGGGATAGGGCACAGGGCACAGGGGTGGGGCCAGCTGGCTGCACATTTGTGTGGCTCCCCGCCTTCCCCAGTGACCCAGTCACCAGTACATTTGTTGTTCTGCCTGACGCGGTCTAGACTGTGTTGTCGTCAGTGTCCCAACTCAACCTCGGTTGTGTGGTTTTACCCTTATTAAGAGAGAGTGATTACTGTGATGGTCCTAAATGTAAGAAATGGAGGCAAAGTAGCTCAGATGATATCTTTTATTGGACCAGCTTCTGTTAGTCAGAATATGCAAGTTTGGGGGCCACACAGAGCCCCTCCGTACCTGAACTACTTTGTTGCCATCTCTGGTCCACATTTTCCTAATTTAGACTATTTATCAATATTTTCTGACAAGAAAATAATAATAATCAAATTTCCATGAAAGAAGACTGAAATGTTTCCCTCAGATATTCTCCTTTTTACATCCTTTTTTTCTTGGATTTTTAGAGCTGGACAAAAATTTGGTTTACGATTCAAGTTTCTTTTTATTTAAAAAAGAATTTTAAACCATTTAATATATTACTATTTATTCATCTAGCTCTCAGTGGCATTAACTCTGGGTTTGACTCATTGACTTCAAGAGACTCCATTGGTGTAAGTTGTTTGCAGACTGCACCCTTAATCAAGTTGAGTTGTGGTAGGGCATATAGTATTCATAGATTGTAATGCCAGAAGGGACTATTATGGTCACCAAGTCTCACAGGCCATAAAAATTAACCTGGCAATTCTGACACACAGCTGAATAAACATTGGTAGAGCTCCCACATGTATTTAACAAGAACATTCAGTGTTGGCCTTAACTTCAGTTAACTGAATCTTGTTACGCTTCTGTTGTAATAAGTGACATCAGACATCTTCTTCCTGCATAGGTATGTATGGTTGTCTCATACTCTTCTCTTCAGTCAATTGATCTCCTGTAGGGATGGGTGAACGTGGTTCTGAAGTTCGGTGTTCAGCCCGAACTCGGCCTGTTCGGACTACTGAAGGCGAACCCGAACCCAAACCCGAAGATACCGAACAGAACAGAACACCAAACGGTGAAATGGTGAACATACTGAACAGAACCGAACACCGACTAGTGATATGACCGAACAGTTCGGTCAATTTGGATCGTGTTCGGTTGTGTTCGGGTGGGTAAAACGTGGTCTACTGTCACTCTGTCACTGTCAGGTCACTGGAAGGCCAAATGTAGCAGGGAGGGGGAAGTCATCTGACTCAGCTAGGAGCAGACTTCCAGGCACCAGGGGTG
>QEPC01013547.1:274905-321378 GCA_003113815.1 Sphenodon punctatus
AAGATCATGAGTAAAGGAATCACAGTTTGCTCCCATGTAGTTTAGAATGGGTTTTATAGTTTTATATTTCTTTTTACATTTATGTTTAGTAGGCTATACCATAACCTCCAGTGGCACAAGGAAAAGGACTTGACAAGAATGGAAATGGAGTGGGAGGGCTGGAAGGAGTATCACCTGTCTGATATTGTCTCCTTTTCGACTGACTATATGGAAACTCTTCTATTGGTTCTTTGTGAGTAATTTTTGTGGGGTTTTGAAAATAAGGTGTTGCAGAACAGGAAATAGTGACCAACCACTCTGCCAGCATTTCTCCATCAGTAAGATCTCATGGACTTTTCTCTGCCTGTTTCTACTAAGTGCACACAAGATGACTCACCATATAATGCCTCTCCCTGATGAGACATGCTAGTAGGCGAGGAAGTCAGTAGGACATGATCAAATGTCCCTGAAGAACCATTGCTTCTCTGCATATATTAGTTTTCCATTTCCCTCTCCATGGATCTTGGAATCTGTGAAGTTGAGGAAACTCCTCTTCTGACTACTGCAGAGCACTCAAGCCTCCCCCCCAAGAGGGAATCTTCAGATTTTGCTCTGGTTCTCTCTTTCTGTAGCCTAACCATATACGGTCTCTCTCTTTGTGTAGCCAGAGAATCTGAATACTTTGGGAGAAAGAGATACATATTTATATATCCCTCCTATTTGCTACTTTACACTGCCCTAGCATCCTAAAAGAGGCATACACTGTTCTGGAGATTACTCCTTGTTGTGCATATTTTATTTTAAACTGGCAGATAGCACACTTCATCCAGAATACGAATTGAATCAGTCTTTAGGCTGCAGTGTCTTATGCTAATGTCTGGGCAAGAACTTTGAATGGACGGGAACCTGGGTAACTCAGGGAACAATCCTCCACCCATTGGAGTCAATGGCAAATATCCCATTGACTTTGGGGTGAGAGGGTATGGGGGAGAATTGGCCTACCCATGCTGGTGTAGGTATTACTTCTGTGCCATTGGCACAATGAGAAATTGACATGTGCGTGTGTAGTTCTATGTCAACTCCTGTTTTAAAAAAAACCAAAACTCCTACAGAGAATCATGTAAAATATTTATGCAAACATCTTATACCATGATAATTATTTTTCTTATAGGTGAAAGGTTTCATAGCAACAGTTATCACCATTTTATATTTCTTTGTCCCAAGAAAGGAAAAATACCAACCCTGAATTGCTGTGTTTTACTTCAACACCAATCTTGCTGGCACTGAATTTCCAGAGTTGGAAACTTTGCCTGCTTCATGTCAAGATGACAATGGAAAACATGATAGACCATTCAAACAACAATCATGTGTTAACTTTAGTTTGGGTACACTTCAACTGCTGAGACTTCTGGCTGTGTTTAATGAAATACAGCAAAGCAGATTCCTTTCAGATTAGCTAAGAAACTGCTTCCATTTTCCGTGATTTATGTCTAGCATTGCAGTTTCAAAAATTCAATATCAGAGTGAAAAAGAAATGATACATCTTTTAAGAATATCTACTTTCTCCCCCTGCTTAGCTTCATAAGAGAAACTCCATTAAAAACAGGTCTGCCAGGGAGCTGCAATCATAAGCGAGATATTTAGCACCGTAGGGATAATGCCTACTGCCTTAAGAATCAGTGATGCTTATCTTCAGGAGAATAGCAGCAGCAGGCCTGGGGTTGTTTCTCTGCTAGGTGTACGTGTCCCAGTATAAATTAGAGCAACAAACAGCCTGCAATGATTTGCACCATGTTGGCAACAACTTCAAGAGGTCAGTATCACAATATCATGGCTAGTGATCACCAGGGACCTGGGCAGCCCTTGCCATGGCCCTTTTCTCAGAAATGGGTCCTCTGGCAACAGCTGGAGGGAAGGCAAAGAACCACTGTTTGGGCTCAATGAGCCAGAGGATGCCTCTGGCTTGTGATGATGAGCCTTCAGGAGTGACCTATGCCAACCATAAGTCTCGTATCTTTTATCAGTGTGGTGCAAAATGGTGACACCATAGAGAAAGGGGTTTAGGCCCTTGTTGTATTTTAAGGGTTCCGTTGCTTGTGGAATGCATAAAGGTGCACTAGCCTGAGCTCTTAGAATCACTCTGGCCTATTGTGCCTCTGTTTGATCTTTCATGTACTGGTGCAAATCCTAACTGAAATTAAGTCAATGGAGTTACACTGGTTTAGCACCAGTGTTAGTGGGATCAGAAATCACCTCTAACACCTCCATGATTAGAAAAGGGGTGCAGCCAATATGCTGATCTTTCACATGGTTTGCTCTTAGCTATGTGGACCTATTCAGGAATGGGGGTCAGAAAATGGTCTCATTCCCCAACCCATTCCCATTTCCCCTAGTGACATCCTTCTCACCAGTAGTACTAGCCTAATTCAGTCCTAGAGCTGACTCTGGTGTAAATACTTCAGTTGTGTTCTCTTCATATGTGGTTGTGCAACATATTATTCTGGATACTTGTGCTCCTTTGCACAGTTGTGTAAGTTTTGTCATCCGCTCTGTACAGGAACTGCATTTCTTGACGTCATTGGCCAAAATCCCATGACTTCAACAGGTGTGTTTTCAGTGCTCCTAACAGAGAACATCCCATGTTCTTCCTCTTCTGTTTCTACTTTCTAATGCTTTCCTTGTGGTAAAGATGTGAGAACAAAGCTGCAGCTCTTTGACATAACAAATGTGACAGAAACAATTGTTCCCTGGGAAAATATGGGAAGTAAAAGGCAAGATGGGTAGTATGGCTCAATTTCTTTGTTCAATAAAGAACATCATTGAACATCAAAGATACATTGAGCTATAACACTCATGCTTCTGTTAACTAAGTGCAAGTAAGCACAGCTATTGGGTTCTTTAGGGAATCAGTGGTTCTTATACTAGTGATTGACTCCTTTTAAATGAACTAAGCTTTAATCCTCAAAACACTCTGCCTAATGCCAGTGGAACCTCTCTGGAGTGAATGGTTTCAGGACTGTATTTATCTACCTATCTCATCTACCTATCTATCTTTGAGAGTCTTGCTTTATTCTATTCAGACTTGAAGATAATCCATGACTATTTCTAATTCTAAATGGACAAATGATGAATTGGAAACAAAAGACACTGGGTGAATATAAACGTGCAGCCAGCACACCAGTTACACACACCAGGAGGCAGAGGCAGTTCTGGCGGGATAAGGTCACACAGATCAAACGTACACCCAGTCGGGCTGGCTGAGAAGCCCTCTCCTGCCCCTGTAGTGGGGGGATGGAACAGATATGTGGCCAGACATCTCTGCCCCCGTTGCAGGCCCCTGTCCCCTGCCATGATGGGCAGCCACGGCAGCCGGCCATGGCAGCCCCTGATCCCTGGAGGGGGATGGGGCCACAAATACATGTGCTTGCCTGTTATGGTGCACTTTGGCCTGCCTGGGAGGCCCTTCGCCCAAGCTGTGGACCCTGAATCATCCAGGCGACAACATCCGGGCCAGCTGTCTACCTGGGCCGGAGCAGCAACGAGGCCACATCTGGCAGCCTGGCAATAAACATGATGGGGAGTCTCTGGTCCAGGTGGACCATAGCGGACCCCCGTCAAGTTTATTATCACCCACACATAACGAAAATGACAGATCTTTGAGCTTGGGCACTGAAATCTAATGTGTCATTTGTTCACTTCTCTGCTAGCCTTATAATTATGACAATAAAATCATAACCAAAACAGATTTTATCTGTCTCCAGTTATCGAGACCCCTATCCAAGGTTCACATGCGTGGACCAAACTTACTCACTGTGCACATGGCAAAGTACCTTCTTCCCAACTGCATCACCATCCGCATTCCCCACTACACCCCCGTCTCTTTCTCTGCTGCGTGGTGGTGAAGTCAGGAGGTGGGAGACTTTGCTGGGGGCACACTGTATGTGCACATTCAGGGGGTAGGTTGGTCCATGTGTGCAACTGGATGTTGAGTGAGGGCTCTAATTTTCACTAAAAACATATCAGTAAGGGTCAAGTAAAACTCTAAACTCTGGCATACAACTCCAACAAAAGAGTCAAAAGGTAAAAACAGATGTGAATTTGGTCTGCTAGCCCAATTTGGCACATATAACTATGCACCTGCTTTGGCTCATGTAGCCACATGCTGCTACATGTTGGCCTGGAATTTCCCCGAGGCGTGTTAGTGACTAGTCTGGGTTGTAACCTGTGCAAACATTCAAGGTCACAGTCTGGACTAAGGGCTGCCCATTCAGGCCACACCAGGCTAGCATGTCTGTTCCAGCATGGTATTCCCAGGGTGAGGGTTTCCATAGCCAGCCACCATGACTGTGCCTCACTGGCCAACATGGCTATCCATTATTTATTTATTTATTTATTTATTTATTTATTTATCAAATTTGTATCCCAATTTCTCCCACCACAGGCAGCCCAAAGCGGCTAACAACAGTACATATAATATAATAAAAACATTTCAATTCAATTCCAAAACAAATTCGACAATAAAATAAAACAACCATAAAACACCCCCATACCACCCTCCCTACCCCCTCCCCCTTCTCCCTTGCCAAATGCCTGATGGAACAGCCAGGTTTTGCAGTTCCTATGGAAGACTGGGAGATCCAGGGCTAACCGTGCCCCCACCGGGAGGGAATTCCAAAGGCGTGGCGTGGCCACCGAGAATGCCCTATCCTGCGTGGCTCCCCTGCATGGCAGGGGAGGGTAAAGTCTACCCAGCCAGTGCAGGCAGTGGGATGGTTCCCTGATCATGGGTACAGCAGTTTGGTCCCCCAACCTGCCCGGGGCTGTGTTGCCCATGTTTTTCCATCGCAGGGCAAACCAAGAAGCAGTCTTACCAGCCACAGATCTGTTTTTACCCAAAATAAAGGGGAAAGGATGAACATCAGAGAAGAGGGAAGACTGATGTTGTATTATTCGTGCAAACTATTTTCTATTTTGGAAGACTTGCAAATACTTGTATTTTTTTTGAGTCACAGATATTATTCCTTTCTTTGGATGTCTCAGGATCCCTTTAATACATCATATGTACAAAATGTGTTCAAATTCTCCACTGATTTTACAAGCCATGGAATTATGCAGGGTGTATGTAAGTTTGTACAGGATTAGACATGTTATTTTTTATTCATTTCTATTCATTCATTCATAATTCTATAGATGTCAGTGGTGTTATACCAGAACTGTGTTTGTTTTATATCTGAAATTATAAATTGCATTACCATATGTGTTGCACCTCACTGGAACCTTTTATTGATCATTGGCATCTCTTGAGAAAAGTACTAAGTAAAATGAGTTTCTTCTTGGGTAGTCCTTGGAAAAATTCAGTGCATAGGATGCTTACTTAGCTCATGTACTTGGTTCCAGTCCTAAAGGCTGCATAGCTAACAGTATTTAGCATCTTGCAGGATGGTCTTTGGCCTTGTCCATAGTCCAAATGTGTACACCATGCATGGTGCCCAAACACAGCATGTGTGTGTGTACATGTATAATGTGTACGCTTGGTGCATGTCCGGTATATGCATTGTACATACTCTGTGTGCAGGATACACATGTTGCACATGTGCAGCCAGCACGGTGGAGATGTGCAGGTTTGGACCAACTAACAACAACGTGGTAACCTCAAATGTTGCACAGTTTGGTTCATTATAAGATAGCAGCCCAGGAATTGAATGACTATGTAATCCCCTATCCAGCTACACCACATGGGAGGCTGCCCATTTGTTGTGTGCCCATGTTTTTCACATGGGTGGCAGCTGCAAAGGGGCTCCATGGGGCTCCTGGACCATGTGTTAAAATCCATTGACTGAAATGGGGATTCAGTGGATACTGTGGATAAATATCTGGATCTTGATTTTGGATCAAACCCCTGTAGTCCTTACTTAGACAAAACTTCCACTAACATAGTAAAGATGTGGCCTGAAATTACTTTAAAATTTGAGCATACTTATGTGGGGAAGAAAAAACAAACATGATCTTGCTCACAAAGAAATGAAAATGAGTCATTATTTGCTTCTGGGGGATTTTCCCCTGTCATTGTACTATTAATCCCATCCAGCCATCAGAAATGGTATTTTACCACTCTTCAACTTATTTGATGTTAATAGTCCAATATCTGTGTTTTCAACTAATAGTATAAGAATGGAAACAAACACACACCCTCAATAACTTGTAATCACATTAGTTTGGGTTTGTGTCAATTTCAGTTAGTTTTAACATTCCAGCCAAGGCTATGAGAATTTATTCTATTTTCATGACTGCATGACCACAAATAAATTGATTTCAGCCTGCTCCATATATCAAGAGTTGTTGATGCCAAATGGCACAAAGGATGCTGTGAAAAAATCATTTTTATGTGGGAAGACAGCAAATGTGGAATTTTCATAGATTCTAGCCAATGATAAGGGAAAAGAGAAAACACACACTATTATCTTCTTGTTTGAAGATATAAAACATGACTCTTATTTACTGTAGTCAGGGACCCGAGTTGACTGTGTTGCTGCAATTTGCAGTGATTTTTGCAGAATCAGCCAATCCTGGCAGAATCAGCCAATCCTCGCAGTGCCATGCTGAAATTGCAGTGATACTGCAGTGGGGGCTGTCTGCAGGATCTTTAAATCCTGGCTCAGGCATAAACTTGTTGCCTGACCCCAACCTAAAACTGCTGCTGCAGCTGCCGTCAGTCCAGGAGGTGTGACCATGACCCGAGGGTAAATAGACCCCTGGGAGATTAATTGTGGGTGGGTGGGGTCTGAAGGCCATATGTTTGGGTGAGGGAGGTCTGGGGTTTTAATATGAGGTGGGAATTCCGGGGTGCTGAAATGCCAGAGGATTTGAGTTGTGTTTGATTAGCAAAGTTGTGATTCTATGTCAAACCTGTTGCAAATTTGCTTCCCAGCATGCCGTTATGCAAATCAAGATAATTATGCAAATATTAATGCTCGCGGTGAATTTGCAGAATTTGGCTTCACTGGTTGCAGAATTTAAGCGTTTCTTGAGTCCCACGTTGAGAGAAAAGCCATGTGGGGTGTGTTTACATGCTCCCCGCACTGCTGGAAGTGACGTGTTTCCCGTTGTCGGCAGCGGCGGTGCTAGGGTGGGTGCGGCGGTGCGAGCAGGCAGTGACGATCCAGCTCCAGGAGAATCTAGACAGCATTGGTTTCCTGGACCCTTTTCAATCTGAGTTCCGCCCCGGCTATGGCACCAGACGGCGTTGGTGAACTTGGTCGACGATCTCTGCCAGGAGATGGATGCAGGAAGTTCAGCATTTCTCATCCTGCTAGATCTCTCGGCTACGTTTCACACCATGGACCATGGGCTGCTGTTGAGACGGCTGTGTGACCTGGGGGGGACTGTACGGGACTGTTCTTGAATGGTTCCGCTCATTCCTCACGGGGAGACACCAGCGGGTAGTGTTGGAAGCTAAGACATCTTGCTCCCGCGCTTTATCCTGCGGCATTCCTCAGGGTTCCATTCTGTCTCCATTGCTATTTAATGTATATATGCAGCCCTTGGGGGAGGTCGTGAGAGGGTTCGGGGTGCGATGTCACCAATATGCTGATGATACTCAGCTGTACCTCTCTTTTTCATCTGACCCAGACCCTGCTGTCTCGTTGCTATCCCAGTGTTTGGAGGCCGTGGTGGATTGGATGTGGCAGAGCAGATTGAAGCTCAACCCTGATAATATGGAGGTGATGTTGGTGGAGAGAGCGAGGGAGGTGTCGGCCCCCCTGATTGGGGGGGTTTGCCCTCCTATAGCTTAGCAGGTTCGGAGTCTGGGGATGATATTGGACGCAGATCTCCACCTGGAGCAACAGGTGGAGGTAGTGGCGAATGCCGCTTTCTGTCAGTTATATCTGGTACGGAGGCTGCGTCCGTACTTCTCCGCCCGGACCTGGCCTCCCTCATCCATGTCTTCATCACCTTGAGGCTGGACTACTGCAATGCCCCTCTACGTGGGGCTGCCCTTGTTCCTGGTTCGGAGGCTGCAGCTAGTGCAGAATGCGGTGGCCCAGCTCTTTTCAGGGATGGGTCGTTGGGAGCACATAACACCTGTGCTCCAGACTCTGCACTGGCTGCCAATAGCGTGCCGAGTCAGGTTCACGGTTTTAGTATTGATCTATAGGGCCCTTCACGGTCTGGGCCCCTTGTACCTCAGGGACCACCTCGCCCTCCGCGCCCCAGAGTGCCTCCTTCGGTCTGCCGGGGGTGCCTTCTTGATGGTCCCCTGTGTTAAGCAGCGGGCCACAAATGCCTTTGGAACTCCCTGCTGGAGGAAGCTCACCTGGCCCCAAGTCTTTTAACATTCTGGTGACTTTGCAAAACCTGGCTGTTCATCATGGCAGCCTTTCAAATATTCTTTGATTATTATCATATTCCCTTCAATTGTCTTTTCTCCAAGTTGTATATACCCAAATTCTTCAACTGCTCATCAGATGATTTGTGTTCTAAACTCTTTATCATCTTTGTTGCTCTTCTCATATCCTCTCCAACTTTTCTATATCCTTTTAAAAATGGAGTTCCTCAAACTGAACACAGTACTCCCACTATGGCCCTACTAGAGTAAATTAGGGTGTCACAATGACTTCTTCCTGTGTCTTGCATACAACTCTGGAAAGCTGAAGGGAAGGTTGTAACCGTCTCCCCGTGCTCCTTTAGTCCCCCTTACCTGCACCCCTGTGCTAGTGTGTTGACAGCCAATTCATTTCACACATCTGCCTCAGAACCCTTCATTATGGACCCATGACAGACCATTGACAATGCACCCACCTCACATCAGATTCCCTTTGCAGTCTGCAGCTTCCCATACTTGTGATGAAAGCCCACCACTTCCAGTCCCCTTACTTGTAGCTCTGTGCCAGTGTATTGACAGCCCATCCACCTCACAGTACTGTTACCACAAACCTCCTTACTCTTTCCCCCCTGCCCCACCATCAAATCTTAGTTATTGACTATGGTTTGAGCCTAAAACTCATCCAATCTTTTAATCTGCTAATCCCAGTAATGAGAAAGGAATCTGAGGATTCAGAAGGAAGGACACCATAATGTTCTGTTCAACCTAGGCCCTTTTTACACAGATAGGTGGGTGTTGAACACCCACCTCCACCCACCTTCACCCACGGAGCATACAGGCTCCTTCCCATCTGCTCCGTGGGTATTAAGGCTGCCATGATGAAGGTGGAGAGCAATTGTTCACTCTTGATATGGCATGCAGGATAAGAGGCAAAGAATTCAAGCTGCAGAAAGGGAGATTTAGACATCATGCAAAAACGCCTAACTGTTAGGACAGCCAGCCAATGGAGTGGATCCTACAGAGAAGTTAAGGATTCTCTATCAATGGAATTTTTAAAGAACATACAGCCGTAGGTGGGTCCGTAGGTGGGTCAGGAGTGCGCACCCATCCACTCGTGGACATTTACAAGGATTTTCTCTCACCCATCCAATGGGTTTTTATGGGTGTTCATGGGTGGGTGGTTGACATCTGTGTAAAAAGGGCCTATGTCATTTTTGCCCTCTTTGGCCTACCTCATAAATCAATAGCAGAAATACAGGATGCCAAAATGCATTATTAAATATATGTGCTTAATTCTCAGTGTGTGAAAAGGGTGCTATGTGACCATGTATATATTTACAGCATAACATAATTCTTTAAAGAGACAATGTTCTGCTGTCATTCCATGTGCTGAACACTCTGTTCTGTTTATGGGGAATCTGTCTAAAAATCACCGACAGGATATAGTCCTTAATAAAGAATGATGCCTTACCTTGTAGATATAGCATACTGAGCATCAGAAGTTATATTAGGAACATAACCCATTATTAAATACATGAGTGTCCAGAGTAATTGATAATATATAAAAAAAGTACAGATTAGAAATCCAGCAACACAGAAACAAGTGTCTTACATCACATTGCCACAGAGAAAAACAATATATTATTCTACAAAATGCAAAGAACTATCTAATGTTTATAGCACAAACATAATTTTAAAAGATAATGAAACTGCCAATAATCTGTAGAGTTTTACTACGTGAGAAACTGCACTCCTGTTGTTATAATTCTTATCTGAAATTTCTAACAAACAGAAGCAACGGCACATTATTTGGAGACTCATCAACAAAGATAGAAGAAAAAGTAATAATAATTTAAGCTCTAACACTTAATGGTTATGTTCCTAATTTGAAAGAAGTCCAGTCTGGTTAATTGGTCATCTGCAAAGAGAGAACATTTCCTCTTTGACTAATTTCTCCTGAGGATACAGGATACCAAGGTTATAGGAGAGACGTCCTGGGAAGGGGAAAGACACTTCACACTAGTACTGTTCTTCTTAGGCTGATGGAAATATGGCAACTTGCAGACTCCCTGGCTTGGTCTGGGGTGGGAAACAGCGACCACCCCTCCTCTGGCCAAGTTGGGGCACCAAACAATCATGCCCTTGGCTGGAGAGCCATCTCACTGCCCACATGGCCTACGCATAGTGTGGATTTCAACAAATGTGTCAGTGGCCAGTCCTGCCCCCACCCTGCTCCCATGACAACCCCCAACACATGGCAGGTAGGCCATGCTAGAACAGACATGCTGGGCAGCATGTTGGGCAGCATGGACAACCCTTAGCCTGGGCTGTGCTCAGAGTTTTCTGAGGACTCAGCATGGGCTAGCTGCCTACCCATTCCAAGGCAGTTCCAGGCCAACATCTGGCAGCATGGAAGCATGTGTGCTAGTGGGTCCCAGCCCACAGAGGGCCAAAGTGGGCCACAGCGGGCCAGCATCACATATCTTTTTCCCATGGTAGCACTGTCCTGTATGGTTTTTTCCTCCTTGCACATTGAAGGGATCAGGTTAGAGGCCACAGAACAGCTCTTGATCTATGATGGAATGGAGCTGGAAAATACTGAATAGACACAGGGCCTCAGTCCAAAAGTCTAGTTCTTGTGTGGGTGTCTCAATACTGTGTTTTCCCCCATGGGTGTGTGAGTGCCTGTGGGACAAACACTTCCTCCCATTTCAAATAGATGCTAGAATTCCCCCCACACAAAGGGGTGTGTAGGAGGAGAAACCTTGAGGCCAATTTCAAAGGCTCCCCCGTCTCAATATGGTTTTTTGCTTACATAGGGATGACCTGGACCTAAAACCACTAATAAGATGATGGCATCAGCAGTGATTGCTCTGGAAATGATAATTGTGTCCTAAACAGAGTACTGAGTGTGGAAAACTACAGACTTATACAAATGGGCTGCTTAAGTCATCAAATGGGTATTTTCTTGATGTGATTCTCCTTAAGAAAAGGAGAAGGGAAGAAAAAACAAATGGTACAACTAGTTCTTTGGGTTTCCCATGGGCTAGATGTATTTGAAATCAGCCAAGTTTTGCCTTCTAGATATGTGTGTTATATTAACCAAATTCCTTATTGTTTTAATATTTTTTATTGCACAAACCACTCTAGTACTATAACTTTGATTCTGTCATTCTCTTCTACCAGCTACTGATCAATAGTCCCAACAGTACGGTTGCTTGCCATACCTCCCCTTTAATCCAGGACATTTATGAAAAATACATGGTGCAGGGCTGCATTTTTCATAAGCATCCTGGATTAAAGGGGAGGTGTGGCAATTCTACAGCCAACAGTGAATAGTCCAATCAGAGTACAAATAGAATGCAAGGGAAGTGAGCATGGCAGGATCCAATCTTTAACGTGTTGCTTCTGTTAGTGCATATTTATGTTTTTAAATCTGGCATGCATGAATGCCAAATATTTTATGATTTAAGGAAAACATTATACACCATAGTTTAAGAAAACAGTCCCTTTTGCAGTCACCCAAATTCCTCCTGCCACCAGATGTAGGTATGAATCCTATTGCTTAGCTGTACAAGAAGAAGCAACAATCTCATAGAAAGAACAAATCCCTCCTTGGCTAGCAGGGCAAACAGAGGAGGGGAAACTTGTTGAGCAACCGTTTATATTTTCCCTCTTTTTTAGTTTGGTCCCCATCTGCTATCTCATCCATTGTTGTTCGTGCTGTAGCACTGTGTTCCTGCAGTGATAGAATAACTCCCACATAGTTCCTACTCCTAGATGTGGCCAGGGATATATACAGATGTTGTTAACTCACAGACAGCTGCTGTCTATGGAGTGTGTGCAGCTCCCTCATTTCCTCTTTGACTTCCCTGAGGAACTTAGCTTATGCAACCTATTTTGACTTACTTGCCTCAGAGCAAGGCTGGGCTCTTATTTCTTTGCTTTTTTTATAATATATAGTTCAGAGTTCATTAATTTAACTAAGTTGCCAACTATTAAAACAGTGGTTCCCGAATGATTTTGCCTGTATGACTGTTTTAAATCTGAAATGTAATCCTGTGACCCAAGACAGCACCAAGTATAGAAAATATCAGTCTGAATGGGGACCCCACCTTTAGATGGTGTGATCCTTAGGTTTTACACCCATGCTATGGGAACATGTGTATTAATAGGATGCATTATGGAATGCAAATATTGTGGAATACAACTCTGTATTAGGATGCATTATGGAATGCAACTATTGTGGAATACAACTCTGTATCAATAGGATCCATTATGGAATGCAACATAACAAGGTTAAAAGCAGTCAATATTGTTTTTTTATTTATTTGTTTGTTTATTTGTTTATTTATTAAACTTCTATGCCACTCTTTCCATAACGGCTCAGGGCAACTTAGAATCCATAAAACCCCCTAAAACATATAAAAGCCCAATTCCCCTTCCCAGAAACCATACTCCTAACCCCCCCCAAAAAAGCGTCCCCCAACCCCGACTGCACACAACCCCCAACCAGCCCCAGTCCCTATCTCCACTACCAAATGCCTTACCCAACAAAACATTTTACACCACCTCTGGAAGATACTTAGACTTGGACTCAAGTGAACCTCTGGGGGAAGGGAGTTCCACAACACCGGGGTAGTGACGAAGAATGCTTCCCTGCACACCCATACCCCACGGACAATAGTAACAGGTGAAACCCACAGGAGAGTGCTTCAGCAGAGTATGGTTGGACAGGTGATCTTTCAGATATAATGGGAAATGATGTGTGGATTTGCTTTCGGAATCCAGGCCCAAGCAATGAGAATCAATAAACTGATTCCAGTGCTTTCCTCCTATCTTGATCAGTTGCCTTAACCAAATTTTCTTCATGGTTCTATCTTGATTGTGACGAATGTTAAAATTCATCTTAAGCCATATACAGCATATAGAACTGTGATACTAACCTATTAAAGCTTTATTAATAAATAGTAATAATCAGGGGCATAGCTACCATGGAGAAAGGTGGCTCAGCTGAGCTTGGGCCCTTGACTCTAGAGGGACCCTTTGCAAGTGACCGCTAGGAAGCTTATAGAATGGGCAAGGTGGGGGAAGTGGGGTTAATACTCTGCCTACAGCCTGGACAACCATTCTGTAGATTTTCTAGTGGTGCTCAGGCCATTTGCAAAGAGTCCCACCAAGAAGGGAGTTTTCTGAGTGGGCGGACATGGACTCTTAAAATTTTCATCATGGTGGGGTTGCTGCTACTCTGGGGGTGGGGGTAGGGCACAGGGGGTCCTCACAGAGCATCCAGAGACTTTGGTGAGAGAGTCCAAGGCTGACAGTAGCCTTAGAAGGGCTTCTGCTTAGAAAAACCTCACCACCTTGCCCCTTTGATATCCATAAAGGTTAAGACTGTTGCTTTCAATGGTATAAGAGAGTTAGATGGCTGTTGGATGCCCATCTGTCTTCGGCCCCTTCCATAATTTGAGTTGGAAGCCTAGTCCTTGGCAGCTCTATAATTAGGGTATGAGCCCCAGGACATCAAAGCCTTGCTACGCCACTGGCAATAATGTACATGGAAGATAGAAACTATGGATGATAATAAACATGGCGGGGGTCTGCTATGGCCCACTATGCCCCAGGGATCCACTGTCACATTTATTTCCTACCCACCAGATGTTTGTCTGCTGCTGAGCTCGCCCAGGTAGGCAGCTGACCTGGATGTGGTTCCCCAGAAGAACCCAGGCTCACAGCCTGGGTCAATGGATGCTTGTCATAGTGGGTCTGCATATATATTTATGGTCCAATCCCCTGATGGGGATCAGGGGTCACCATGACTGCTCGACATGGTGAGGGCAGGGCACCGGGGGTGGACCAGGGGCAGGGTTGCCCGACCACACATTTGTTACATTCCCCTGCCAGCGAGTGTGGGGGAGTGCTCACTGGCAAGTCTGGTTGGGCGCATGTTTGATCTGTGTCATGACCTGACCCCACCGCCAAGGCAGGCCCCTGCTCCCAGAGCATGTAGCTGGTGTACCGGCTGCACATTTATTCCCACCTACAAATAACAAAGTTTATCTCTCTTGTAGTTTAAGAACCACTGTAGCCTCCATTTTTAAACCACTGTCAATTTTACAAGTAATAAATTAACATTTTGGATGTAAGCACTTCACAACATTAATGGGTCAAATCCCTCCAACCCACAACACCTCTGTGAGGCTGGTACACCCCTCCTTTGACACATGAGGAAACTGACATCCATAGCAGTTAAGGCTGTTGCTTTCAATAGTGTAAGAGAGACAGTTGGCTGTTGGCTGCCCACCTGTCTTGGCAGCCCACTTCTCAGAGTGCTTCAGAACCAGAACGTCATTTATTTCAGTGGGGTTCCTGTTTGTGGAGTGATTTGAGGAGTGGCCTTTAAGTGAATTGCCCAGGATCACACACACAGGCATTTTGTGGCACAACCAAGAAAAGAGCCTTCCACTCCTATCTCCCAACCCTGGGTACTAGGGAGAAGACTAGCTTTCTCCTCTGTGAAGCAGCTTAATGGAACATTCCCACTCTGAATAACTTACCTAGGAGAAATACAGCTTCTGTAAGATGGTTTAAAGCAGGGATGGGTAATCTCAGGCCCAGGGGCCAAATGTGCCCACAGATCATTATTTGACCCCTTTCCAGCTCATGGATTTGACCTCTGAATCCAGCGCCTACCCCCAGGCACTGAAAGAGTAGGCCCAAGGTAAGAAAGCAGATATGCAGGCATACACAGAACGGTACCGGAAAAGATCCATAGCACAGATCCATGATCCGGATCCTTCTCTTCCTGAGTACACCCCTTCTACCCCGCCCTCTTCTCCTATGAGGCCCTCAGAGCTTATACTAATTTTCAGAGCAGATCCTGGGAGGGAAAAGGTTTCCTACCCTTGGTTTAAAGAAATTACAAAAAGATAGCCATTTTATGTCAATTAAATCAGAGACAAAGCATATAGAAGTCTGCGCTTACATTTTTTTAAGAAGAGCTCCATTTAGTTAAACTCTTTCTCCCCTTATTCCTCCATCCCTAGTAGTTATGAGTCTTATGCAGCAAGAAAGGTTTCAACTTTTCCTGTACTACTCAGCACTTATCTAATTACACAAAGCTCCAAACATCCTGCACTTTGGCTCAGCAACCCAGTGAGTTCATTATGAGAATCCATTTTTTTCCATTACTGATCTCAGTATGGAATGAGCATGTTAGCATTTCTTATAAACATTGTCAATTGTCATAATAACAGACAGAGTGCCCAGACCGCGTCTTGCTCCAAGGTAGGCATTCTGACATCCTGCTTTCCTTGTTCAGTAAAGGGAATGGAATGCTGTTTGGAAAGCTGGGATGTCATGGTAAAGCTTGCTAATGTTCCCATAAATCACCGCAGTATGGAGGAGCTAGAAAAGGTTCTTTCTGAAATAAACAGCTTCTTTCCTTTCTTGTGCATAGGTTTGGCCACATATAGTGCTCCCAAATAGGTCGTTAATACACGGATGGGGTGTGTTTTGGCGTGGCAGGGGTAGGTGGGTGTGTGCCCTACACCTACCTCCACCCATCTCCACCCACCTCCATCCACGGACCATCCGCCGTTCTGTCAGAGGGTTCCATGGGTGTTGGTAGGTGTGCGGTGGGTGTTGGTGGGTGTGCAGTGGGAGCGTGCATGCACAAACACCCACCACCCATGGTGTTTACACGGGCGCACACCCATCCCTCCGCCCACTGGCAGCCGTATACACCCACCTCACACCTGCCCAAACACCGAGCAGTGGGGGGGGGGGAACGTTCATGTAAAAATGGCCATAGGTGAGAAACAAGACAGCACAATGCCACAGCATAAGCCATTGCAGCTGATTAGACATGTCCTCTTAAATCTCTGAGGTGTTTTTGAAAAGCTCCCATCAGCTTCTGATGATCTATTTTTGATTTGTGGTTGAAAACAGACATAACACTAACTCCACTTTAATACTGCTTAAACATTTCTTATGCATGTTGCAGGACTGCATAAGGCACCAACACAGCCCTGCAACATGCATAAGAAATGTTAAAGCGGTGTTAAAGTGGAGTTAGACATAGATCAAGTAGAAACTGGTTGAAGACAGACATAACGCTATCTCCACCTGATCTATATCAGCTTAAAGTAGGGTTGGGGAACCTTTCCCCCTCCAGGACAACCTTGAAAACTAGTACAAGCTCTGAGGGAAGCACAGACATTGGGGATAGAGGTGCTTAAAGGGTGAGCTCAGGAAAAGAAGGGTTCACATCATGTATCTGTCCCCTATCCCTGTGTACTATATTCCATTCCAGTTTTATTTGTACCCCACTCTCTCTAAATAATGACTCGAGGCGGCTTACAACACAAAAATATACCTTTCTGGGTTTGTATCTCACACAGGGGACCCAGATTCAACATTTACAATAAAGCATCACATATCAAATAGCACAATCCCCCGCATAACTGATGTACCTATCCACCACCTCCCCCACAACAACGGGTTTAGTCCTACACTCAAACATTCTATCCCCTGCTGCCACCAGGGAATACTACCCCGCTCCACTCTTCTCTCACCAGAGGGAGCCAGCCCCACCATTCTCTACATCAGAAAGCACAACTACCCCCAAAAAAATACACGGGCCCCCAAACATTGCCACCTCCACCTCATCGTCCAGCCAAAGAGCACAGCCAAAGGGCAGGCCCCTTTGAACGTGCCCCTTCAACATGTGCCCCCAGCACGTGCCTTCGGCATGGCCTCTACCCACTCCCATTGTTATGGGGAGCATCCCGGAAGCAGCTGAATTCAAACCCCACCCCCGCAAGGGTGGGGGGAGAGGAGAAGAAACCCCATGGCCCCCAAGATGCCAAAACAGGCCCCCCCCATCCCTGCAACCCCACATAATAACAGTTCTTGAAGGATGGGTGGGTGGGTGGAAGGTGCTGTTTCCATCTGCTCCGCCCCAGCTGGACACCCTCTACTCCCGCACAGCGCCGCCACCTCTCTCCTCACTCCAGTCACTCCCATGGTCGTGGGGAGCGTCCTGGAAGCAGCTGAATCCAAACCCTGCCCCTGCAAGGATGGGGGGAGAGGAGAAGGAACCCCACGGCCCCCAAGATGCCAAAACGGCCCCCCCATCCCTGCAACCCCACATAATCACAGTTCTTGACGGACTGGGGGGAGGGGTTGAAGGTGCTGTTTCCATCTGCGCCACCCCAGCTGGACGCCCTCTACTCCCGCACAGCGCCGCCGCCTCTCTCCTCTTTCCGGTCGCTCCCATGGTTATGGGGAGCGTCCCAGAAGCAGCTGAATCCAAACCCCACCCCCGCAAGGGTGGGGGGAGAGAAGGAACCCCACGGCCCCCAAGATGCAAAAACGGGGCCCCCGTCCCAGCAACCCCACATAATCACAGTTCTTGACGGACTGGGGGGAGGGGTGGAAGGTGCTGTTTCCATCTGCTCCGCCCCATCTGGACGCCCTCTACTCCTGCACAGTGCTGCCACCTCTCTCTGATATATACCCTGATCTCTGCTAAGTCTTTCAGTGCTTGTGGGTAGGTAGGAAATTAATCCAGGAGCCAAATCCAGGAACTGCAAAGGGGCCAAATTAAAACTAGCTGCAGGCTGCATTTGCACTCTGGGCCTGATGTTTCCTATCCTTGACATAAAGGGTGCTTTTAGCTGGACCACAGCCCCGGTTCTGTCCGCTTCACCCTGGACTGGCAGTCTATTTTAATATGCCTTGCCAAAAGTGGAGCAAGCTGTGCCTGCTCCGGGGCAGCCCCGCTTTCAGTGCTGCAGAACATCCAGGAGCACTGTTTGCGGAGCAGGCCGGCCAAACCCATGGCACCAGCCCGAGGTGGAGCTGCTGTCCATCTGCTTAGCAGCCCCTTGCTGGAGCTCCACTTTCAGACAGCCATTTCCCCAGACAATATTATAGAGCTGCAGGCACCAGCCTAGAGAATCAGGAGATCCACCTGCAATTCTACAGTGGGGGCGCCATGCGGGAAGACCATGGGCCAGGCAAACCGCCAGAGTCCATCTAAAATGGACCCAGGTGGGGCTGCAAGTGGGTGGATACAGGGTGTGTGCCCCCGGAGCAGCTCCAGAGGCAGCCAGCCTCCATATCCATCTGTTTACACCCAAAGTGTCAGGAGAGACTCCTGTTGCCTTCAATAAGCATTGAAGCAAGTACTCGCAGAATAGTTTCTAGTTTAGTTTCACATTCAGTATCAAAAAACCTTATGACATATAATGGTATATGTGTATGCCAGCAACTACCATCTGCTGCATAGGTTCCCAAACTGCCCTCTGCAGATGGGGTCATGATCCAGTTAATATTGGATATACATTGCATGTCTTTGTTGCTACCTAGGGTCATGGGATAATATTTAACTTCCACATTGGGGTCACATGGCAAACGTTTCGGGAACCAGTGTTCTATTGCATGGAAACAGACACATTCCAATATTCTTGTTTGCAAATAACTTATAAGGACTGGCATGAGGTAGGGTCTGCAGGAATTCAGGAGGAGGCCCCCAACACATGAGTTGCGTGAATAAATTAGAAGTAACAACATATGCATAACATACAGGCCTGCAGTACAGGGGATCCTTGACTCTCAAAAACTATTTAAGGTAGTATTTCCCTTCTTCTAATGAGGGAGTCAGTGTGTGTCTGCCAAACATTCCTATGTTGATAAGGGTCCACATGCCATTTCACACCAGACCCCAGCTTCCTTGGATCTAGTTCTGAATCAGCACTTCTGTTCCCCAGGCCTTAAATATATGTGGAATGCTGATGATCATGCTGATTGGGCCAGTTCCTGTGAGCAAAGTATTCAGTAAAACAATTTCCACTGAACTCAGTAGATCGAAGTTAGATCCGGTATGACAGCAGTACTCTTTCCATACAGGACTGCTAGATATTGTTTCTTTTATGCTTTTCTGCACCATTCCATGCGACAGCCAGTGCAACCAACATGACATATTTTCTCCTTTCCAATGTCTGATTGTTCTGCCTGGGAGAAACATATATAGGAACTTTGAAGCCTAGCTCCATCAGTGTGAGGAGTTGCCATGCTTCTCTTGAAGTGCCAAGCTAGCCCTAAGAAATTTTACGTAGGGCAAAGGATAGAAATGTGGGGAAGTCTGAACATATAGGAAATGCAGCTTTAATATTTTACATGCATTTTCATACACACACAAAAACAGCTGTTTATTTATTTATTGTTAAATGTCTTCCAGATGCAGCCTATTATTTGTTTATACAATTTCTGGCAAACCACCCCAGTGATTCTTAAAGAACTAAGATTGTAATCTAATCACTATAACTAGTGCTTTGACAATTAGGATCAAAATTGGCATTGATATAGTCATCCTTGACATTTTGGGGGGAAACCTCATTCTCATATTTAGCATAAAAACAGTAAGAAAATCTGGTTACATCAAATATTTGGCTATTTTAGCCACAAGTCTGAAAATAGACAAGTCAGCCTGGAATATATTCCTATTAACTTCTGGTACAGCTTGCCAATATTTTAATGCAAATCAGATTTCCAGAGTATTTTTTTTAGCCCTCTTTTAATCTTTGTATAGAGTGTTCAAATGCATTGTGTCATAACATGCTGACACATAGATCTACATCAGAGCATGGAGGGGGTGACTTGAATGGGCTAAGTCAACCCAGATGTAAGTTTCCCCTGGAAAACCTATTTAATACTTCTCTTCTGCCAAAAGCCACAAAGAATGATTTGCACTGCAGTTCTTTCAACTTAGTTCTTAACTGATTTAACACAACCCAGAAAGCTAGAAACATGCACGAAAGTCATTATAACCAGATGTCTATGTATCCTATTCTTCTTACTGTTAAATAATGCCATCTACTGTACAATACAAGAATGACCACGTTACAGGACTTCAGCAAAACAGATTTATTTAACAGTTACTTTAAAATTATCTCAGCAATTAGATTGGGTAATTAAGATTACTGACCTTTTGAGTGGCACAATTTTAATTTCATGGGGGGGGGAAATAACTTGCTTTTCTCATTTTGGAAAATTAATTTTCTAGACGAACACTATTCTGTGGTAACTATTAGGCCTGATTGGCCTGAATAGAGCAACAATTGTACAATTGTAGAAGACATCCAATTGTAGGATACATTAAGGTCGTTTTTGCATGGACACACACACACACAGGTGCGCGGATGGGTGTGCAGGGGGGACATCCATGTAAATGCCACGGCAGTGGGATGGGTGTGCATCCATGCAAACAGCACGGACGGTGGGTTGGGGTGTGTGCGCACTCCTGTGCAAACACCCACCTCCTCCCATCACCCAACCACAGAGCCATTCGGCAAACTGGAGAAAGCTCCGTGGGTGGAGGTGGGGGTGCACTCGTGAAAAAGGCCGCACACCCACTTCCACCCACCACCAGCACACACCCATCCCCCCCACCCACCGCATCCATGCAAAAATGACCTATGACCTAATCCTGATCCTTAGTGGAAGCTGAGCCATTAACATTAGTAGGAGCAGAAACAGGACACATTGTTCCCTGAGGAGAAAGAAATAAAACAATTTTAATTTAAAAAGAATGCCTTGAAATTTGAAACTATCAGTCCTTAGTCTAATTTCATGGAGGAAATGAAAGAGTTAGTTCTGAGCAACTGTAGTCCTTAAGCAACTACAGTTCATTATATGCAGAAAGAGATATTGGGAACTGATTTTCTCAAGATTAAAGTTGTCAGCAAACATTTTAAAAAAAAATATATAGTGATGCATGTATGTGTGGATGCATATTCTTGACAGGCCTGTACACTTCCGCAAATATGTATTTCACGTGTACAGGCATCACAAAGCCTCAAGACAGCCTGGATCAGCCTGGCTTTGCCTTTTTTTACTGCTCAGTTTTGATAAATGCCTCCAATTTGAATCTTCATTCATATATTAGCAGTAAAAATCATTCATGAAGGAAGGCCTTGCATTGTAGCAGGGTTATTCCCTTAAATATAGTAATCCTTGAAGGGCCTGCAATAAGCCTATCAATTAAAGGGGATACACAGGTAAATCTGTAACTTCAGTATTCAAGAACCCTGCTGCAGCACAAGTAAAACAGCCTGTAAAATCATAAGAACGTAAGTAGTACCATACTGGGCCAGACCAATGGTCCATCAAGCCCAGCATCCTGTCTCCAACAGTGGCCAATCTCTTTCTCCTGAGAGAAGTACCCAGCAGGTCACAATGGGCAATCCAGTCCCTGTTGTTCCAGCCCCCAACATAAGAGGTTATGTCCCCCAAACCTACTTTGCTAATAGCCATTAATGGACCTAACCTGCAAGAACTTATCCAATCCTTTCTTAAAACTAGCTACACTACCAGCCTTGACCACTTCCTCTGCCAGTAAATTCCACAAGTTAATTGTGTGTTACTGTTGAGTGAAAAAATATTTTCTTTTATTTCTTTTAAATATGCTGCCAGTTAATTTCATAGACTATCTTCTTGTTCTAGTATTCTTAGAGAGGGGAAATAACTGCTCCCTATTTACATATTCCACAGCAGTCATGATTTTATAAACTTCTCATATTTATTTATTTATTTATTTATTACATTTCTACCCCACCCCTCCTGAACACAGCTCGGGGCGGCTTCCAATAATAAAACAACAATATAAAACAGCCTACAACACATAAAATACCATTCAAAAAATATTTAAAACATAAAATAAACAGGGCCTGGGATATAAAACCATTAGGATATAAAACCATTTAGGATGAGGGAGATAAAAATCACCAACCCACCCCCCTCCCCAAAGGCCTGGGCGAACAGCCAGGTCTTGCATCTTCGCCGAAATACCAACAAAATACCAATATCCCCTCTCAGCCGTCTCTTCTCCAAGCTGAAGAGCCCCAACCTATCAAGTCTCTCTTCATATGGGAGCCGTTCCATACCCTTGATCATTTTTTTTGCCCTTCTCTGTATCTTTTCTAGTTCTACTATGTCTTTTTTGCGATGGGGCGACCAGAACAGCACACAATATTCCAGGTGTGGTTGTACCATAAATCTATATATAGGCATAATGATAGTTTCAATTTTATTCTCTATCCCTTTCCAAATGATTCCTAATGTTCTGTTTGTTTTTTTGACTGCCACCACACACTGAGCTGAGGATTTCAATGTATTGTCCACAATGACTCCAAGAGCCTTTTCCTGAGTGATAACTCCTAATTTAGAACCCAGTCTTTTATATATAGCTTGGGTTATTTTTCCCTAAGAGGATCACTTTGTACTTGTCTACATTAAATTTCATCTGCCATTTGGATGGCCAGTCACCTAGGGTATTTTCAAATGTGATGGTATCATGGGTGGTCACGCTTTGACCCGTTTGGCCACCCATAGTATTGTCACATTTGAAAAGGCCATGTTTCCCTGGACTGGACCTGGGGTTTCCATGGGCCATGGCAGTATTCAGCCTGGACTGTAACTCAGGCCCATTGTCAATGGACAGCCTGGACTGTGCTGCCACGGCCCGTGGAAAGCATCTCTGGACCGGGACCAGGATAGAGTGAATTTCTATCCAAAGAGATTCCAGAGTACATATCACTTTGTATAAAATTTTAAGCCTATTCTAACACCTATTCTAGCCTTTGTAAGCGCCTGCAATCAGTGCTTAATTTGTAAAAAAAATAAAAAATGAATTGTTGCGGCCAAGCCTGTGCCAAAAGCCATGCATCCCAGCCAACAGCTTCTCAGAGCAGGGAAATGAACCCTAGACTCCAGCTAGCAACCCCACCACTGGACTAACCTGCCTCTCTACAGCTGAATAGGAAACAAGAGTTCTGGTGATCTATGACCAGCACAGGCAAAGGGACAGGAAAGTCATTAATGAAAGCCAAATTAACCATCCAGGATTTTTCTGACTTTTGTTTCCAAGTCTGAAATAGCCAATATCAGCCTTTTCCTGGTCTTTCGCAGTTCAGGGTGCACAATCCTACTGGGAACATTTCTGGGCTCACTCCCCCACCCCCCTTCAATATAATTGCTGGAGCTGAGCTTTGTCAAGCCTCCTTATCACAAAGTAAGCCCTTCCTGCAATATATTAGCTGATACCTCAAGACTCGCAGACAATTCTGAAAATAAACAAATAAATAAATTCTTTTTTAGAGATAATTATGTGACATTGGGTGTTTCCAGATGGACAGAGAGCGGGCAAGGGCCCTGAAGCAGGTGCATGGATGACCCAAACTGGAGCTGCACACACCCATTGGTTTGCCTGCCTTCAGAGAGACAGCCCAGTGCATTGGGGAACCAAGCACAAAGGCAGCAATCACACCTTCTCCCTGCCCCAGGAAAGTCCCAGCTCAGAAACGCACAGACAGGCAACCCAATCCTGTGCTTCAGCCCCATGGCTTACTCTGGTAACCATGGCAATGGGACATGGAAGCAGCAGCTACTCTGGCTATTTGGTCCACTGACATCTATGATCTGGGCGGGTCTGTGTTTTCCTGGGGCTTGCGGGCCTGTTTAGATGGACAGAGGTTCCGTGTTTGCCATTGCCAGAGGTTTGTCCAGTTCCCTCGGTGAGGTGTGCTCCAGAATCTTCCAGAACACCATCTGTGGGGCTGCCTCAGACAGACATAGCCTTCTTTGCTTTTCACATCTAGTGGTTGCTCTTTAAATGGACAGATCAACCCAGGGATGATGTGGGCTGGCACAGGCAAAAGTGGAGCTTCTGTGTGTCTGTTTACACCCACTTGCAACAGTGGGGTTAGAACCAGGGTTGAAGCGGCAACTCCTTTTTCCGCTCCGCTATTTCATTCCACCATTTCAGAATTGCCTGAGACTTTCCACAGCTTTTCCGCTGGCATTCGGCTAATTCCACCAGTATTCCACTCATTCAGAAACTGTCAGAACAATCTCAGAAACTGTCAGAAGAAACATATTTCCGCTACTTTGCAGTACCGGCAGAAATTGCAGAAGATCGAAACTGTTGGAACAAACATTGTTCCGCTATTTTCATAGCCAGTGGAAGTAGCAGAATGAAAGTAGTGGAATGGCAGAAGTAGCAGAATGAAAGTAGCGGAATGAATGTCTCTTGCATTGTGTCGCTCATTGCGGAAGATCTTTCTCTGTCAGAAAAAGCTACCACAGTGGCTTGCCATTTCAGCCGTAGTTGGAATTCATGTCCTTCAGTACTAATATGAGTTGCTATGCCGCATGAGCTAAAGAACATGGGCCCCAGTCCTTGGAGCTCCATATTGGTAGAAAGGTATTTGTGCTGTCACAGTACTTTGAGGACTGAAGTTTTATGAGTTGTGCTCAGCAGGGAGAAAGAGGAGAATCCAAATAATGGATCTGTGCCATGGATTTATCCTAAGTCTTTGTATGCATGCCTTTATCTCCACTCTGTTGGAACTGCATTCATAGACTAGATCAAGGAACTTGAAAGGGGTAAAAGAAAAAACAGACATGGGCTGCATTTAGCCTACTGTCTGTAGGTCCCTCACACCTGGTGTAAGGGAATCATTGTAATCTAACGTAGGTTCTAGGAGCCATTTCCAGATTTACCCCATGGATACAAATAATAAATATCCCTTGTCACCAAATTAGTGGCGGCTGGTAAACATTTAGGTTGGTGGGGTGGTAGGAATAGCCAGCAGAAGGTGGGGCTGGCAGGAGGCAGGAGCAGCATTAAAATTTCACACTTACATGATCAATGGAATGGAATATAATGAATGAAAAAACCACAGTGCATGCAAAATGAAAAACTACACAACGATACAATAGTGAGCAATTTTTGTTTGTGTGTTAAAGAAATTATAAAGGAAAGCACAGCATTTGCTCCTGGAGTTCAGGTGCTAGGAAAAAAATTGGGAGCCCAAGACTGGGAAATGCTAGTAGGTGAGCTCAGTCCTCAGTACACACCAGAGAATTCACCCTGCCAGGCCCTATATAAATACCTAACTGTGGAGAAAACGTTAGCGTGAACTTCAGTCTTAGTATGCATGTAAGAACCAAAACAGTTCCCTCATTTCCACCTCCACTTCAGCTACACTTGTAGTTGGGAGAGAAGAAGGTAGGACTAGAAGAGGCAGCATGTAATGGGGCAGAATGCTTTTTTTTAAAAAAAAATTTTTATAGCAACAGTATAGTAGACCCAAAGCTTAGCTACAAGCCACACTGATGGTGCTCCATTTCTAATCCTTCACCTCAGACCAACCCTTCCCATTCTTTCTCCCATTAATTAATTAATTTATTTATTTACACCAAGGGTGGGGAACCTTAGGCCCTGGGGCTAAATGTGGCCCATGGCAAGTTTTTATTTGGCCCTTTCCAGTTCCTGAATCTGGACCCTATATCTAGTCCCTACCCTCAAGAACTAAAAATATGAGTTCAGGGTAAGGGAGCAGAGCTGATGGCATGAACACAAGGTTAGGGGACAGATCCAGGGCACAGATCCATGAGTTGGACTCTCCTCTTCCTGAGTGCACTCTATGGGCACCACTGCCTCCATCTTTTATGTGATTCTTAGAGCTTGTAGTAATTTTCCAATTGCTCCCTGGGAGGCAAAAGGTCCTTGGGAGGCAAAAGAATTCCCACCTCAGATATAACACTTTCAGTATCCTTCCTACAAGCTCCCAGACAAGTGAACAAAAGTAAAAAATACATGGGAAAATGCTTAAGATTCCAAATTCCCAGTAGTATCAGGTTGCCTGTAGAATGGGGGGGGGGGATTCAAAGGGGATAACAAACACTGTTTTCCCCTTTAAAAAACACTAAAACCACACAATGCTGCGTGCAAGCATTTTTGAAGTGTTCATGCTGCAGCAGAAAGGTTGAATACAAGAAGTCTGTAGATCTATCTGTATTTTGTTTGTAATTTCCCCCACTATATGAGGCCACCAAAATATCCCAACCAATCGAAACATTCAGAGTTCAACAAAAAGTTTTCATGCATCAGATCACTCATGAAGAGGGAGAAAATTCAAAGGAGCTATCACAAGAAAGAGCACCACTATGGCCATTTTTGCATGGACACCCCCTCCCCCTCTGGGTGTGTGGGTCGGTGTGTGGTGTGCGGGGTGTCCATTTGCATGGTTTGACCCTGGGTGGAGGGATGGGTGTCCGCCCATGGAAACACCACGGGTGGTGGGTGGGGGTGCATGCGCACACCCAGAGCACATCCATCTCCACCCACCTCCACCCATCACCCACACACAGAGCTATCCAAAAAAATGGAGGAGACTCTGCATGTGGAGATGGGTGGGGGTGGGTGGAGATTGGTGTGCAACTGTGCACCCATGGAAATGGGCACATGCCCACCTCTGCCCACCGTGGCCACACACTCATCCCCCCCACCCAACACGGCCCATGTAAAAAGGGCCTATAAAACAATATAAGGTCAAATGAAAAGCAAGTATTGTTGAAATGTTCACAGTGCTGCAAAAATATAAAATACAGAAGTCTGCAAGTAAGGCTTTTGGAAAACTTTTAAATTCTGTTTGCATTTTTTCCCTGCTGCACTCAGCCAATGCGCAAAATATCTAAGGCAAATATCCAATATCCAATACAAACAAATACAAACACATTATAAAGCAAAATATCCAAAAGAAAAATATAAAAATGTTAAAAAAAAAATTAAAAATTCAGAAATATATTCAGTCACTGCATAACATACCAAAATCAAAAAATAATATATTAAAACCTTCCAAAATATATTAAAAATATCCAAACAACCAAATATTCCAAAAAACTACTCAAAAATAAATCCAAATTAAAATTAAAAATACATGACTCATAGAGAGGGAACAATTAAAAGGGGCTGTGCCATAGTGAAGAACAACAAAAGGCAGGAAAAAAATAAGTAAAAAATAAAGATAAATAAAAAATAAATTAAAGGAATTAACTCACTAAAGTAGAGAAATTTAGTCTGCTCTCTGCTACAGAAGTCTCCAAACTTGCCCAGAATTGTTCCAGGCTGCTGCTGTGTCTTTTACTCTCTCCCGCTTTATGCTCTCATAAAGAAGAGAGAGGGAGGAGAGAAATCCTCAGGGGTTTGCTTGGTTTTAGGACAGCTAGAAAAGGTGCTCTAAAATCACCTCCATAAGAACTCATGCCTTTGTGCCCTGGCCCTTCCTCCAGCTCCTCCCCTTGCTTTTAGTTCACTGGTGTCCCATGGGCATCTGTCCTGGATGCTATAGGGGCATCAGCACATCAAAATCAAGGGAAGGGGCTCTCCTGAAGCTAATGCCCTGGCCCCGCCGTGCTGCTTCCTCCAGCCCCCTCCCCTCTGCTCAGCTAGAACTGGCTGTTTATGCATTGTGTCCAGCCCAGACCTAGTGTGCCACCTCTCATATGTTCCCACTTCCCCCTCTCTCCCTTTGTTCTCCACACCCCCGACCAATTCCAAGCAGGCCAGTAGGGATGGGTGAACAGAATTGAGTTCAGAAATTTGGTTCCTTTCGGTTCCGTTCGAAAATCAAGTTCGGTTCGAGTTCGGTTCGAGTTCGGGAGTTCGGAAGTTCAGTTCGCCCATACCTACTGGCCAGCTGTACCTGGTTCACACAGGTGCAAAAGCACTGTGTGTTTTTGTGTATACTCCCCCGTGTTTCAAATCTCGATGCAACCAAGCTGAGGAGCGTGCATAGAAGTGCACAGAGCCTTTCAGCGCTCAAGTTTTAATGAAAATTCAAGACTGGGCTAGACAGATTCCCATTGTAAGATTTCAGTGTCCTGTGCTCTGAGAACAGGTTCCTGTGGATCTTATCCTGGCCATAGAAATAAAAGTTGTGCTTCCCAATAAACTCAGTGCAAAAGTTTTTATTTCTGCTTTGTAATCTCCCTCTCCATCTTCTGTTTCTTATCCCTGAAGTTAGCAGTACAGACTGCAGGTGGTACTGTGCCCCTAGAGTGTTATGGCACACATGTGACAGGAAGAAGACAGGAACACCATGACTGGCAGAGTACTAGACTTGTTGACATCTCTCCAGGTTTTTCCCAGACGCTCGGTTTTTATGCAAGTTCTCCAGGCCCAGGGAAGCTGTTATTTCTCTGGCCTAGCTGGTGGTGCCCTAGTAACCCAGAAAAGAGGCAAGGCAGACTGTTGTGTTGAGCAAGACGTCTGGAGAGATAGTGAAGATTTAAAAGGGAAGAGCTCAGTGGTGGGAAGAAAGGGGCCAGAGGAGAGACACCCTGGGTGTTTTTAGATGAGATGCAACCCTGCATGGTCACCCAGGAGTCATGGAGCTGCCTGCCCGCCCATCTGAAGGTGACATGTGCCTGTGAGACATGGAGCACCCACTCATGGCCACTCACGAAGCACTGCTCGGGAATCAAGACTGCTCAGTGCGGGGTAAACCAAATCGTTCTGTGCCAACGGACAACCATGGAGCCCCTACCCGTATAAACAGCAGTGGTCACCCACACCAGCAGATAGATCCACCACTTATAGGCACGGTGGGGGCAGTGGCCTTTGCAAGTCACAAGAACGTGGGGAGTCTAGGTTTCCCAGCACTCACATCCAGGGAATGTCACTTGCAAAGGCCAGTCCAGCATGCTTCCCTCTCCCCCATGGTCCATGGCAGGGGAGTTTCATGGTGGCTGCCTCTGTGACCATGGTAGCCATGCCCATTTGAATCTCTCCCCATTCCCACGCACTCCACCTGTGTGGATGCTCTATGGTAGTACCGCCTGATGATCATAGAAACACCCATCACCTTGCTTGTTTGAAAAAAACACCCACACTCTTACACACACATTTGCAGACCAGGAATGCTGCTGAGATTAACACAGGAATAGAAAAGATGAGAAACCCAGAAGATAAAATGATACGGGAGGGTAAGAGACACCAAGTAAGTCAGGACATGGAGTGCAGAGTGCAACTGAAGTGATGGGGTAAAGGTGGTCAGCAAAGGTGTGTGAGATACAGAAAGAAAAAAAAGTGCAGAAGAGGTCTTGACCCAATTTCTGGCTTAATCTTGCACTGTATCAATAGATCCATTGCTACATTTGATGTTACTCTAGATTTTCTGTAGTGTCGGTGTCACTGTGGCATGTGTCAGTGTCTTGTGGCATTGCACAGTGTCAGTGGCACTTCAAATGAAGTGTTTAAGAATCTAGGATCTGTATAATATTAATTGAAAAAGTAGCACATTGCAGCAATAAATCTTGGTAGAAGTGTACACACAACACACACACACGTATACATATCACACACACACATCCTGATATTTTCATAGGACTGAAAACTTAAAATGTGTGTTCACAATTGGGTTGTTATGTTTTGTTTCCCTCTGGAGAATGGTAAAAAAAGCTGTGCTTGGTACTAGCAATGGCAAAGCAATTATTGAACATTTAAAGATTTTAATGCAATTGCTGACAATTCCTTTGTAGTCACAGTACTATAGGGCCCTCACTACAGGATATAAATTACTGAAAATGTTCTAAATCAATTAAAGAGTTTTCTCTGTGTGGTATTCCAATTTGATTGTCAAAATTTTATAGCTAGAGTTAGATTAATAATTGTAAGTTAAATATTATGTTACAATAAGGAACATGTAAGTACACAGAGCAATAATTTCAGCAAGTGTTCTTCAAGCAAATGTTTTTTTATTCAAGACTCCTGTTGATTTGAAATGAGGTTTTACCTGATCTTTAACTAGCTTTGCTTTGACACATAGGTCAAGTATCATTTATTTCTGCTGATGGGATGGGTGTCACTCTTAAGAGTCAACTGAAATGTCAATTACTGTAAATATTTTCCAATGCACACTAAAAATGAGCTGGTTGGAAGCTTTTCTACTAGCAAATAGCCACTGGTCACTGACAGAAAACTCAAAAGGACCATGAATATGGTGCAAGTGAATATTTACAAATTCAAATTCACATAAAATATTTTATATCATTTCCACACTCAAGTCATAACCTAATTGGAGATCTTCTTTGCAATACAATAGTGATGAATGATAAAATCCAACCGCATATAGGCTAGGTTATACAAACCACTTGGATTCAATTGGTCTATTCTGGAATAAGTGGTTTGTGGAACATGGCCTTAGTGGATAAATTATCTGTTTTTAAACAAACTTCATCTTTATTTCAACAAAGACAGTACAAAACGTATACATTTTCCTCTATCGTTTTGAAGCCTAGAGATGAAGCAGCTCTTTACTAATAAGCTTGATAGTGTCTATTAATACCGAATGCTGAAAAAGTAAATGTTGGAAAGTCTGTGAAGTAGTGGGTACCATTTTGGCCCCACTCAAGCTCCTATTGACTTCAGTGATGTCAGAGCTGCACCCAGTCTTAGCAGTTTTTAAAGCAAGGAAGGTCAGTTTTAATTTTCTTTTCAAAAAACAAACACTTTGCTGTTGTTTTTCAAACTGATACTAGCCTGGAGCTTTAGAAATAGTTCACTCTTGTAAACATGTGAAGCATGGACATTCACCTTAAACCTTTTCATGAGGACAAGCTGTCAAGTGTAAATTATTTCACTAACTGTATGTCATTTTCAACATGCTGGTGGAGAACAGAATTTTTCCTTTTATGGAGAATCCTGGTGTGTGTGTGTGTGTGTGTGTGTGTGTGTGTGTTTATACATGCATGACCCCTAGCGACGAATAACTCAACACTTTGCATACATTCTCCTCTTCATATGCATTGTGGTATTCCATTTGAAATTCTTCAGTATTGTGCACCAGAGGAATGATCCAAAGACCATTGAAAACAGGCTTCCACTGATTTCACTGGAAGTGTTACACGTAAATCCATAATAGACTTTGCACTTCCATCTTCAAGGTAGTTCAGAAAAGAGAATTTGGCCTTAAACCAGAGGTTCTCTCACTATGAATAAGGAGTCTAAGGACTCAAGTGAGGTCACACCACCAGTGGATGGGATCACAATCTCATCTGATAATTCATTTAGTTTGAATCTATTTGTTGTTGTCCGAGTTCATAGAATTATTCTTAAGCAGGGATCCATGTTTACTGCTTTTTCCCCATTGCTACCAGTGGGGAAAATGCAATGAACACAGGTTCCTGTTATTAAGTCTCAAAATGGAGTACGGTCAACCAAAGGCTTGGAAATTCTTACCTTTTACTTTACCACCACTAAGTCATGTTTAAAATAAGATCCTTGAGTAAAGTCTGTTTCATTGCCATAAACCTATTTGAGATATTGATGAGCATTACACATCTTACCTTTGTTTTTCTCTCTTTTCTAGTGGTCCTAGGAGCATGTACCCATCTTGGGCAAGTGTATGCTGACAGGGATGTCTGGAAACCAGAACCATGCCAAATTTGCGTGTGTGACTCAGGAGCAGTTCTCTGTGATGATATCATCTGCGATGACCTTGAATTAGATTGTCTTAACCCAGAGATTCCATTTGGAGAATGTTGCCCAGTTTGTCCACAGCCAACATCACCGAGTGTAAGATACTGTTTAAAGTAAACACTTTTCTGTCAGCTATGTTGTACCATTTATCAATGCTCCCACCCCCCTCCCCAGCCACTTTTCCATCCAGGCAATTATGTACTTTATGCACTCTTGAATCAGCCCGTTTGCTGATAAGTTGATAAGTGTGAGGAATGCACAAAATGAAACACTTCCCTCAGATTGAGCCAGACCTCTTACTAAAGTTCTGAAAAATTCATTTCCCCCCACTTCTTTTCATTTTTATGCACTTCAGTACTTCCTAGTCTGACAGTGGACTGGAACTAGAAGTGTCAAAATACAGAGAAAAAAAGATGGTTCCTACTGTATTCTCCAGCCAAATGCCAATCAGAAAGTCCAGTAATCTCACTTGAAAGATGTTTTTCTCACTTGATTTCCAGTCCAAGTTTGCAAATGGAGGTGGTTTAGAGATGAGCAAAGTTTTATTAGAAACCAGACTGAGTTTCACAGTTTCAAATGGAACTTTTCCAAAGTTTGGAGTTGTTGAGATTCATGGTAGTGGTCCTTGCCAGCTACTGAGTCTGAATCCAGCCTGAACTTTTCACATAATGTCAGTCTGTTTGGATCAAGATTTGTATTGTGGGCACATCTCTCTAATGCTGCTTATTAAGTTAAAATAGAATCCTTTTAGAAGCACATGGTATTCTTGATTAAATGGCAATTTTACTGTAAGATCAAACCCATAAACAATACACATAACTTTTCTCTACCATGAAATACATAAACGAAATATCAAAGATACTAAGGGTTGATGACAACCTGCTAAAATAATCCCTGTTGTCAATATTACAAAACTAATTCTCTTCCCATACCAGTGTTACCAGTGTGCAGTAGCTCAATTTACTTTATTGGAGATACTATTGTTTTATGTTTAATTGAATTGTAAACTAGAGGTGAATCAGTTCCTAAATAAGGTGAAAACAGATGAGCAGCCGATGAGCCAGCTATGCAGCCTGGGGAGGGGGGTATCCCTGGCCGTGTCAGGTTGGGGCACTGGTCAGACGTGTGCCCAACTGGGCCAGTCAGTCAACCCTCTCTCACTCCATCCCTGGTGGAAAAAAAGAACAAACACCCAGGCAGGTGACCCCACCCTGGTGTGACCCCAGTGCCCCACTCCCCTCCATGATGGGCAGCCATGAAGGCCATTCACGGGCAGCCATGGTGGGGGATAGCAGAGGGAAGAGACACACAGGTCTATTATGGCCTGTGTTGCCTGGACTGTGGGCCTTGGATGTTCCTGGGGACTAGATACGGGCCAGCCACCTACCCAAGCCAGGGCAGCAGCGGACCCACATCTGGCACCCTGGAAACTCACGTGATGGCGAGTCCCTGGCCTAATTGTTTTAAATATCTGTGTGGATTTTTATATTGTGATTGTTTATTTTTTGTTGGAAGCTGCCCCGAGATGCTGTAGGCATAGGGGGTGGCATATAAATGGAATTAAATAAATAAAATAAATAATAATTAATAGCCCACATTGCATCTGCTTTCACCCATATTCAATAGTATTAACCCATATTTAGATGTTGACATTACCTAAATATTGATCCAAAGGTCAGACTGCTTACTCTGATAAATTACACAATTTTGCATGTTTTTAAGTAAAGATGAGCAATTGGGAAAGTTAATTATTGACTGACAAGCATATAAAGTTATCAAAGTTTGGGGATCCAGGCTTGGATGCCACTTCAGCTTAACGCAGCAGGACAAAGTTTGCCCTGACTTACAACCCATGCAACTCCATTAAGAATTAGGTTTCCAAGACCTGTAAGTCACAGAAGAATTTGTCTCACCCAAGCATCTCATTGGAAAAGACTTTACATAACATTTTCACTGCTTTCTACCAAGAAGTCCTAGAAAGTCTAAAAAGTAGTATTTTCCTCATCATCTCAGTGTTCCTTCTGCCAGCCAAAGGTGTTTTAAACAACAACATTCTTTCTGTGTGTGACATGTTTGTGTGACTCTGTGGGCAAAATATTGGGTGAAAACCATAAATAAATACCTATTGACCGACTCTGTGGGCACAAACCTCCATCCAGTGAAATCAATGGATCAACTCCCATTGAATTTAATGATAGAGGATTCATTGCACTTTGTGTGTGTGTGTGTGTGTGTGTGTGTGTGTGTGTGTGTGTGTGTAACAGGCACACACAGACACAGACACAGACACAGACACAGACACAGACACACACAGAGATGGTCTTCCTCTAAGGGCTGGTTCAGAAGTTTCACAGCTTCCTAATATCTCTTATTCAAACTCACTCAACACTTTGAGTTTGAGTCAGAAAACTCAATATCAGTTTGTGTATTTAGAACTGAAGCTGGCAAAACATGAGTGCCAATTGACCAGTATTATGGCTTTTGGACAAAAAGTAGATGTAGCTGCTTGGAGCTCCAGTCCAACAGATTTTGGCAATGAGCTTGATCCCATGCCCCCGGAATGCCTATGCAGACACACGTACACAGCTGAACACAAACCACACAGTTCTGCATTGTGGGCACATTGTGCCCTGCGGAAACCACGCACATGTGTACAAACACGATCCATAGGGCATGGTATTGCAGCCACTGTCCTTAAGGCAGAAGCAATTCACTAGGTGCTGAGCCTATGACAAATGATATTTTCAGATGGATGCAGAACCACTGCTCTGGGGGTGCACTCCCACATCCTTCCATTCCCAGCCCTGCCTGGGTCTGGATTAGATGAACCTGGCATGTTCCATGGCCTGAGTCTACCTGTGCAGCACCCTTCCCTCTATCATAGAGTTGAAGGCTAGAGCTTCTGCAACACTATGGCGTTGCCCAGGGTAACAGCCAGCTGGAAGCAGAGCAGCACCATGGGTCCATGCATCAGACAGACTGCTGCTCTGGGCCTCAGGTTTAACTGGACTGCTCTGCTGGTGGTGCTTTGGGATGTTCTGGAGCACTGTCTCCCTTCAGATGGACAGGCCACCCAAGGGTGAAGCTGGCTGGCACAGTCAGCACCAGGGCAGCCCGTCCATCTAAAAACACCCAATGAATGGGCACAAATAACTTAATGAAATATCACTCCAGAATATCTCAACATCACCTGCCATAGTTACAAACAGTACCGATACAGAGGTAAATCTTGCAGTCTTCAGTGAGAATCAGAGCATCTTGAGGTTCTCTTATCTATTCATTAGGTATAGAAAATAAGTAAAATAAACCTATGGTTTCCTGGCATGTGATGTTGGAAATATTATGATCACAACTCTCAAAGTGGTTAGCGGTTTGAGTCACCTTTATTCCTGGTGCAAGTCTCAATGAGTCAGAAAGGATTTTCATTGACTAGCATAGGTACTAAATACTCAGAGAATCATGTTGCATTTCTCAGTTGCTATCTCAGTCCAATGGATTCTTCAGAAAAGAAGCAAAAGATATATTCACTTTGAATCTCCTGAGGGAAATATCTACCTCCATGCTACTGGGTCATGTGTTTCTTTAACAGTTAAAAAAAAAATCACAATTTTAAAAAATAAGTTCTAATATGGACGTTTTTAAAGGGTTTTTTTTCAAAGTCTTAAATTCCCTGCCCCTCAATAATATGTATGTTTTTTGTTTGCACTTTACATTGTTATTTCTTGGTTTGATTTCTTTTTCCATGTTTCTTTTTCTAGCCTACTTCTCGTCCTAATGGCTCTGGCTCCAAAGGAGATCCCGTAAGTGCAATCAAATTCTTGGTTGAAATGTACAAAACCAGGACCCACCTGATGCTGCAAAGACATGAACATCTCATGTAATCTGCTGAAGAAAATCATCTCCAAACACTCTCAGTCACATGCCAGACTGAACTTTAAGACTATCAGAATCTTTTTTGCTTATGTCATCTGGATGATTTCAGATTAAACCTGATCATTTAAATCAGTTTAATCTGGATTTATAAGTGTACTGACAAAGAGAAAGGAGAATTTGACCTTATGTGTATAGAAATCTGCCTTTCTTTAAAGCAGTTTTTTCACATTAGGATTCACTGGGAGTCTCTAGACAGACCTCCTCAAGATCTGCTCTGGGGGTGGCCAACCCCGCCTCCCCTGCGTGCATCCCTGACAATGCTGGATTTAAATGGACCCAGCACTGCTATAGCCCGTAGTCTGCCTGTGCGGTGCCCCTTTCCCCTCCTCCACACTATAGAGCAGCAGGTGGATCAGCCGCTGCTCTAGGCTGTCACATGCAGCTCTATGGGATTGCTGGGGCAACCCCTAGCCTGAAGCAGAGCTGCAGTGGCCCATCTGCCAAGCAGATGGACCACTGCTCTACCCTGGCTGGTGCTCTGGGTTTGAGCAGCCTGCTCCACTTGCAGTGATCTCGGATATTCCAGAGTCCTGACAGTGGAGATGCCCCAGATCACGAACATCCTGCTAAGATCACCGTCCGAGTGGGCTACCTTTAAACAGATGGCCTGCCTGTGGGGTGAGGTGGAGCAGAGGCAGGGCAGCTGTCTGTCCAAGAACTCCCACTGTCAGTGTCACTTTTTATACTTGGCTATATTTAACTGCCAGCTTGTACATTTGTTTTTCTGTGTGCATATACCAAAGCCATTTGCAGCCCACAGAGGGCTAGACGAAATAAGATGGGGGTCTCACATAAATACACATTTCCCACCCAACCCAGGTCACCGATTCCATTCCATGCACACACACTCTCATTCTCCATTCTCCACAAACCCCTCCACACATTCTCCATTCTCCCCACCCACATGCTCCTCACATACATTCACATTCTCATCCCTCACTGCCATCTGCTCACTTCCTGTTTCATCCCTCACACAATTCAGTTTGTTCTGTGATCACCTCAGCTCACCCCCACTACACTCTCTCTCTCTCTCTCTCACACACACACACACACACAGACACACACACACAGAGTGTTTTTAAATGAGCAAGGGGGTCAGGGGAGTCCACAGCATCTGAGTGGCACTGGTGCCGGGGTCCCACTGACCTAAAGTGTGTGAGGAGTGCTTCACACGGGCAACTCCCAGCATGGTTACCATGGCCACGTTGGCGGCCACAGTACATTTGACTGGCCCTGCACTGTGCACTCCTAATTTTTCAGCAGTGCTATGTGCGTGGCCATGGTGGCCACTGTGTGGGTCATGGGAGTGCGCCTCCCCATATACTACCTTCACATGAGCAATTGGATGCATGGTCAGTGGGGGACCATGTATGGATGCATCCCATTTAAGCACACACACCAATGCACACACTAGGGATGTACGAATGCGGTTCGGGGTTCGGGTCGAACTTGGGGTGTTCAGCCCTTCCACAAACCCCCCGAACCTGAACTGCCCCCACCCGAAACACCCAAACAAAGTTTGGGTTCCAAACCCATTTGGGCGGAGGGCAGGGGGGAAGCCGGTTTCCCCTCCCTCCAGGCTGCGTGGGTGGAAGGGGTGCTGGAGCTCACCTCCCCCACTACCCTGTGCAGACTACTGAAAAAAGTTTTTTAAAACCCCCACCCCAGGGACCCCCCTACCTAGTGGCACCGGGGCTCCAGCCCCGGGTCCCATGGCAGCTGCAGTGGCTCTGGCTCCGGCAGCGCTGCGGAGAGCTTCAGGCCTCTACTAGGCCTTCTGGGTCAGATGAGCAGGTCAGGTGACCTGGAAGGCCTAGTAGAGGCCTGAAGCACTCCGTTGCTGCTGCCGGAGCCAGACCCACCACCGGGCCTGGAGCCCCGGCACAACCAGGTAGGTTAGACTCTGGCCCTAGGTCCAGTGGTGGCAGTGGGGCTGGCTCCGGCGGTGGCAGCAGAGCACTTCAGGTCTCTACTAGGCCTTCCAGGTCACCTGACCAGGAAGGCCAATAGAGGCCTGAGGCGCTCTGCAGTGCCACCGGAGCTGGACCCGCCACTGCCATCATGGGACCCAGGGCCAGAGCCCCAGTGCCACTAGGTAGGGGGGGTCCCTAGGGTGGGGGTGGGGTTAAAAAAAATGTCAGTAGAGTGCGCAGGGTGGGTGGGGAGGTGAGCTCCGGCGCACCTTCCACCCACACAGCCTAGAGGGAGGGGAAAACAGGTCCCCCCACCCACCGCCCGAATGGGTTTGGCCCCTCCCGAATGGGTTTGGGCTGAACCCCCAAACCTCTAATCATTTTGGGGGGGCAAACCCCAAACAGACCAAACCCAGAACCCCCAGGTGTTTGCACATCCCTAGCACACACAGCCTTCTGGCCAGCCCACTCTGCCTGTTCTCTCCCCTTGCCCTCTACTCTTGTCCGCATATTCAGTTCTGTCTCCAGTCTTCCTCTCTAGAGAGAGAGGGTGGTTGCTGTGTTTGTCCCAAATGTAAGAGATGGAATAAAGTAGTTCAGATGAATATATTTTATTGGACCAACTTCTGTTGGTGAGAGTTTACAAGCTACTAACAATGAAATTGTCATTCATTCAGGAGATCAGTACAGGAGAATTAGAGGGATAAATGGCTCTTCTTCATACTAGTACAGGTTACCTGTTTAATAATGTTTTCCATTACAATGCAACTGTGTATACAATCTTCAATCTACATTTATTATTATTATTAGTAGTAGTAGTAGCAGCAGCAGCAGCAGTAGTTGTAGTAGTATTCTAGCAATGTACCTGGTGTTGTGCAATCATAATAAGAGACAGGTTCCTACTCCAAGGGGCTTAAAATCTAGGAAAGACATTGGAGGAAAGGCAAGAGATAGGGGGACATAGGGAGAGATCGGGATACATACATGAAGGTGAGCATCAGTGAGCAGCAGTCTGGAGGGAGGGTGATCAGACTCTACTCACACTGGTTGGGGCAGGATTGAGTTATGGTGTGACACATGAAAATCCTTGAACAAAAAGGCAAATGTAACTCTTTTTTTCCCCCTTAAACAACTTTATAGGGTCCACCTGGTATTCCTGGCAGAAATGGTTCACCTGGTCCCCCCGGACATCCAGGAAGCCCTGGCTCTCCGGGAACCCCTGGAATCTGTCAGTCTTGCCCCAGTGTCAATGGAGGAGTAAGTGACTATTTTTTACTCTGAAGCTACTAACCGTGATATTGTCATTCACTCCCTATACAGTACAGAGATTTAGAGGATTAAATAGTCCTCCTTCTGCATAGTGCAGGTTACCTGTACCAAAAGTCATGGTGCAGGGCTAGGAGAAGTATCCGTGGTACCATAATACACTGTCCTGCTTAGACAGGGAGTGGACAGACCCTTGATTTACTCCTTAGTGTGGTCTGCCAGCCCAGCTGAGCCCATGCAGAGCTGGAAATAATCATTCTACACTAGAAATAGACTTCTTCTTCTTCGGTGCTAAGAGGAAACTAGGAACTTCCAGCCATGGTATTGTCCCTGATCTGCTTCTGGAAAGCAAAGCCATCAATTCCCTTCTGATGAGAACCAGGCCCCGTAGTTAAGACATTGGCATGATGGGAGGGAGGGAGGAAAGACTACATGATAGAAGGTTCTGTTTTTTTCAACCTATACTGAGACGGGCAGGACAATCCGATGCCACTAAAGTCAAAGGGAGTTTTCTCATTAACTTTAATGACAGAGGACTGCTCTGTGAAGAAAAAACTTGGAACACAACTAGAGGGCGGAGGGAGCAAAAAAATATTAATGGCAGAAGGACAGTGTCCTCCTACCCTTACCCCTTAGTTATGGGCCTGGTGAGAGCATGTGTAGGTTGACCATCTTGCCCTAAATAAATATGGTCAGATTTTGAAAGACACAAAGAGTAGTTAACCACCCAACACCAATTGAATTTCACCTAATGATTCATGACTCAGTGGAGGACAGGTAAATGACTACCCTTTGAGACTTTGAACATGGTTCCCTTGTGTTCTAAAGGTTTTGCTGAAGAACAATTAAATCACGCGTCTTTGCAAACCATTCCCCTAAAACAGAGACTGTTTAGTCACAACCAGAGCTGTCAGCTAGAAAACTAGTTCATCAATTGCCTGATCCACAAAATGTTTTGCTAGGGCAAGCCCCATTTGAGGTCAGAAGCTGAAATAAGTTGAACACAAAGCGGTTTTGGAAGGCTTTAAAATTTAAAATAGTTCTGCAATGTTATGGGGGGTAGCTAGGTGGAAATGGTCCCTGGTGCACAAGATGAAATGGAGCTCCCAGCTGGGGCACTTCACTCAAGTGTGCACATGAATTTTACATGCATGTCAGTCCCCCCCCAAGCTCATGGGCCCCGCCCAGTACAGCTTCACCTGCTGAACCCATTACAGCTATTTCCCTGGCAGTGTTGGAGCCATGCAGTGTTATTCTGTGCCAAACTGTGAATAATTTGTCCAGAGAGTGCTGTAGGAGCCATGGGGGTGGAGCAGAAAGGGGGTAAACTTGCACTCCCCTGAGATTTCACATGGCCCATGCCCCCGTCAGAGAGCGATGGTATGTGCTCCTTAAGGGATATGGCCACATCAAAAGAGGCATGGCAAAGGGGCTTCCCCCCTCCCCTTTTTGAAGTGATTACTCCATCCTTGGACCAGCACGATGTCATAATACTCAACAGAGGGGGGAGCCATGACAGGAAAGCATTTTCTCCTCACCCAGAATCTAACCAAACATTTTATAAAGTTAAATTTGTTTTAGTTGTTGGAGAGCTGCTAATGGTCATTAGGAAGGCCAAATTCAATCTCAGGTAAAATTTGGTAAACTCAAATTCAATCTCAGGTAAAATTTGGTAAACTAGGATGTTAATGATGTTATATTGTTATAACAATTGCTACTATTGAATAATTGAATAATTGAATAATTTAATAATTGTTATAACAATTGCTACTATTGAATCCAACTCAGCCCTCCCAGTTGAACGGAAATCCCCATACAGCTTCTTCTTCAGCAGGTATGCCAAAGATTGGGAAGGCTGCCTTGTCTGTATTCATTCACAGTGGGAATGGGAAAGGCATTCTGCCTGGAAAAGGCAGAACTTCTGGAATGAGCAATGCAATCTTGAATCGCATATGTAATGTCATTCTAGTATATTCAGAAGTGTCTCCTTGAAGACTGATGCATATGGGCTACAAGCATAAATTACATTTGTCACTAGGTGCTTTAAGTTCCAGGTGTATGGGCCTCTGAACTCACATGAAACCCAGCTTACATCAAGGAGGCTCCCATGTACTGACCCCTTTCAGACTCTTTCTTTTACACATGTATCCAAGAAAGGTACTTTATCCTGTACTGATGCCATGACAAAGTATTCAATTAACCAAATGTTTGCAGATGTGTGAATTGGCAGGCTGGAGTGAGTGTTTCCTGAAAAAGCAATCACAGGACTCAGTTTGCTTTCTGTTTTTAACAGCGGATTAACAATAATGTCTTTAGTCTGTATTCTGTCCTCCTGGATTAGGCAGAAGTGAAAAGAGAGAGAGAGACTATTAGGTGGAAGCCTAAAAGAAACATACAAATATGGGAAATGGCAATAGTCTTAGGTCAGCTCCATTGGTTATGATGACCCTGCTTCGTAAGAAGTGCCAATTCCCAAGTATCAGGTGACTGAAAAGTGAGGATGTGATCAATGTGTTACTATGTAGCTCCTACTGCTTTAGTAACCTACTAACATGAGTACATGTGACAAAAGTGTCCCATAATGCTCTTTGAAACTTTCAATTTAGTTCCCTTTGAAAATGATTGAAAGTTTCCCAGTGATTTCAGTTGGCTTGGGTGTCATTTCAGAAGTAAACCTGGGAGCAACCTATGAGTTATAAGTTCACTAGAAAGAAATGTCCTGGTAACTGGTCTGGAAACAGAAGAGAAGACAGAACAATGTAGAGAGAGACATGGGTACATCACATGGTTGAGAAGTTGCAGGTGCATGTGCTTAACTTAGGCCACTTTTAGACGTGCATGCAGCACCGCTCCGTAAAATCACATGCCACGTACAAAAAAAAACACAGGGGGGGAGGTTAGACATGACATCACATGCATGATTAGCCGCTCATGCATTCTTTAGCACCACGGACAAAATACTGAGGTATTTAGTCCGTGGCGTTAAAGAATGTGTGAGTGGCTAATCATGTGTGTGGCGTCACATCTAACCTCCCCCAGCGAGATTTTTTACTTGGCACATGATTTTACGGCACTGCACCGCATGCACGTCTAAAAGCGATCTTAGTTACAGGGAACTAACTAGTGGGTAACATAGTTGAAGGGAGGAGATTCTGAGTGAGGGGGAAGAGGACACAATTTCACTCATGACAAGCCAGGGAAAGCCTGATGGAAGAGATAAGTTTTCAGGAGGGATTTGAAAGTTGGGAGGGAGGGAGCAGAGCGAACATATGCAGGGAGAGAGTTCTAGGCAAGAAGGGCAGCAAGAGAGAAGTTGATGGAGGAGTAAGGTAGGGATGTGCATTTTGGTTTCAGAAATACAATTTCAAAACTGAAATTTTCAATTTCAGAATTCAGAGCTTCAGAATCGGAATTTCTGAAATAATTATGAATTTTTGGAATTTGGAAATATTTTGGATTTGTCTGCAGAGGCAGCCTTTTGGGAGGGAAAAATATGGTAAAGAAGTTCTGAAAGAGGAGGGGGAAAGTAGAGAACACTCAGTCAGAAGAATTGATTGGTGTCTACGCTGGACAATTAGCATCAAGTATTTTCCACTGACACTGACACTTGCATGGCGCTGGGGGAGGTCACTGTGAATCTTTATATTGTCACAGCCAGGCTTTTTTCTCTAGTTCTGGGTTAGTCTCTGACTTGTCAGGGGGCTCTTTCAGAACTTCTATAGCAAATTACCCTAGGCTTCAGTGTTTCCTGATCCCTTCTCAAACCTTCATACCTCAACACCCATCCACACATATTACACAACCCTTTCCCCCCCTCTAACCTAATCCCATTAATCATCCCCCTTCTTAGTCCCTACCTAACCCCCTTTATTCCTATCCCAGGAGGATGTCATTCCACTGTACCTGCACCTGCTATTCCAGTCCTTAGAACCATCATTAAAGTACTAGGAGCATCATTTAACTCCCATGGGTTCTCATTCCACTGTACCTGAAGCTGTCTTTCCAGTGCCTAGAACCATCATTAAAGTACTAGGGATGTCATTCAACTCCCAGGGAGCTGTCATTCCACTGTACCTGAAGCTGCAATTACTCATTCCAGTCCCTAGAACCATCACTAAAGTACTAGGGATGTCATTCAGCTCCCATGGGCTATCATTCCACTGTACCTGAAGCTGTCATTCCAGTCCCAGGAGTCAACATTGAAATACTAGGGCCACCATTTCATTGCTGCAGGAGATGTCATTCCAGTCCCAGGAGTCACCATTGAAAATCCAGGGCCATCATTCCCCTCCCAGGGGCCATCATTCTAGTGCTGCAGGAACAGTCATTCAAATCCCAGAAGTCATCACTGAAATAGTACTAGGGCCATCATTCCATTCCCAGGGTCTGTCATGCCATGCTGCTCGAGCTGTCATTAAAGTCACTAGGGTCATTGCAATGCTCCAGGAGCAGTCATTCCAATCCCAGGAGTCATCATTCCAGACACGGGACCATAATTCCCCTGCTGCTGGAGCTGTCATTCCAGTCACTAGAATGGCGCCGAGCGAGACTGAGTGTGGGAAGGCACCCCGCAAGGGGCAGGGCCTCCACGCTCGCCCCTTATTGGCTGGCCCTGTTGCCTGGTAGACTATGCCCGTGCCGCCGAGAGATCCTCACCGCGGCCCGGGCTGCATAGACCCGCACTCCCCTTCCAGCAGCACTGCAAGCACCCTGGAGGGGAAAGAATGCAGCCTGCCTACCTCATCCCTTGCTCCATTTCCTAATGGAGCTCAACAAAATCCCCTGGTGGCCGCCTAGTAAGGTGGGCCAAGGGGTCTTCCCTCCAAAAGCAGGGAAAGAGAAATTGTTTGTTACATTTGTTTAGAGCCTATGCACATCTACTGGCATTCTCATAAGTAGGCCCTCTTATTTCCCATGAGCATTTGCACGATTCCCATTTATTCAAATGGTCATTCATGTCAATTCTTAAAGTACATCTCCTAAATAAATGTCTCTCCCTGTTCCTAAGTAAAATGAAAAACAAACAAACAAAACAAAAATTTACCAACCTTAAACCTCTTCTGCAGTGCTCCTCTTCCTCTTCACCAGACGTGGATGAGCCCAGCTCCACCACCTCCTTAGAAGTTCCACTTCCTGCAGCTTGAGCCTCCTCCACATCCATTGCTTCACTCATCATAGCCTCTCCATCTTCCCCACTCCTTCTATAACCACTACCTCCCACACACAAAGTACCACAAGCAAAGTACCCACAAAGCACACACAAACTACCACACACAAGCAAAGAACACCTCACAAGCAAACACAACAGTCAATCTTATCACACACGCACACAGCACAAAACCACAGCCCCCTCTCAAACTCTCTCACACTCTCACAATCAGCCACCACACACAGTCCAGAGGAATTTCCGTTTCCACGCTGACAAATCATAATAGGAACTTTCATTTACAGTCAGCATCGGAATCTAAACTTTTGTTTCCGATTGATTCCGATTGATTCCGAAATTCCAAAACACTGAATTCCGACATTCCAAATTTCAAAATTCCAAAATAAATTCAAAAATCTGAAATGGGTCCCGGAGTAATGAGCAGGCAAGGGTGGGGCAGAGGTGGAGCGAAGCTCCCAGACAGGAGTGTGGCAGGATACAAGAGTAGAGAGATATGGGGGAGCAAGGCCATGAAGAGCCTTGAAGCTGAACACCAGGAGCTTATGCCAAATGCATTTACATAAAGGGAGCCAGTGTAGGGAGGAAAGGAGGGGCTGAACGTGGTCAAAGCATGGGCCAGGTGGATGACTTTGGCAGTAGAACATTGAACAGAGATGAGGGGAGCGAGATCAGAGCAGGGGAGACCAGTAAGGAGGAAGTTGCAGTAGTCAAAGCGAGAGATGACTAGAGCATGGAGTAGGGTTTTTGCAGTTGAAATTGTACGGTAGGGCTGGATGTTAGTAATATTATACGGAGTGAAGTGGTAGCAGCCTGGATCTGAGGCAAGGAGATATGCTATATAGGTCTCTATTGGAGATGACTGTGTAAATGCAAAGACAAAAGAATATATTAGAACTTGAGTACACAGCTCATATGAATGAGTCATTTTCCCATTCTGTCAAAGGTACATTTTCCATGCTAAAGGTACATTTGACCTGGTCTGATTTGTAATTAAGCCTTTTTTTATTTATTTATCTATTACAGAGCTACTCTCCTCAGTATGATTCCTATGATGTCAAGTCTGGTGGTATTGGTGGTATTGGTGGTCCAGGCCAGCCCGTAAGACGATAACCCTTTCTCTCTCTCTCCCATTTTTTACAAGCACTTTTACTACTACTGATTGTTTCTTGCTTGATACCTTTTTCATTTATCGAATCACTGTCTAGGTATGGAATAAGTTTTAAGGAAGCATTTATCCTGGAAACATCACTCTAGAGTTACTCCAAATGTACAGGTTGTTTGAAACTGTGTAATCTCATCAACCTGTTTACACTTTCCCCATTATCACCCTGTCCAATCTGTCCCACTCCTAAAGTATCCTCTCCCTGCTTGCTTCTCATCTTCCTACCCCATTCTTCTCTCTTCTTTCTCTTGGTTCTCACTCCTCAATGTTGTTCACATTTTCCATTTCTTTTCTCTCCTTCTCTTTGTTCTCCTTGCTTTGCCACACCTTGCTCCTCTACTAATTGCCTTTCTCTCCTCCAACATTAAACATTTTCATTTTCCCTTCTTAACTTCCCTTCCTTTCTTCTCTCCAGCAACAATCCTGAACATTCATTCTCTGCCTTCCATGATTCAAATATCAATTTATGACAAATATATCCCCTTCATTGTCTTCCTTATTGTTCTTTTCATCCCAGATGCAGCTGAAGTTTTTGATTGTGTTCTTGTTACTGACAGATATGCACTGAGGATGCTGATTTCACCCAATAGTCTTGCTGCCAGCTTTTTTTTAACATTAACAATCACAGAAATGAGCTACACTTCTTCAGTAAAAATGAATGCTGTAAAATATGTCTCTCTACTAATTTGCTCTTTACAGACAGTTCAAAAACTTACTACCCTTACAACAGAGAACTCCCTTCAGTTCCATACAAATGTCTCTGATAGGGGCTGCTGCTAAGCATTATGTACTAGATGTGGTGAATTATTACAAACTAAAATCATTTGCTGTTTCCATTTTCCTTGCGTTGTAGCCTGCGTGTTATGTGGCAACAACTAAGGCCACAAACTGTACCACATAAAAGTTCTCCATGCAAACATGTTATTTGTTATTTCATCTGATCATCTCATGGAATGAATAGCAGTTTGTTCTCCTGAAATGTAGTTCATTATTTCTCCATTTTGTTTCCTCTTGTTTGCTTTTACTTCATCCATTCATTAATATATTAGTTGGTTCATTCATTAATAAGTTTGCTTGTTCATTCATCATCAAAACCATTCATTTGTTTGTTCATTCATTCATTCATTCATTTTTCCTTCCAGTTTTTTTCCCCTCATATTTTGTCATACCATCTTCTTTATGCTACTTGGTTTCCTAATTGGAGATGTGCTGACCCTTACAGACAGAGAGATAACAGAGATATCCTTCAGTTCCACAACCATGGTTGCACTACATTGTATTTTGACATTTGTGTTAGAGATGCCTAGAGCGCTAGCATTCATGGATCAATAGTTCCTGGCAGACTTGTTTAAAACCTGATTGAATAATCAAGATTCTTTGAAGGCTTGTTTTTTAAACCAT
>QEPC01013547.1:325265-425576 GCA_003113815.1 Sphenodon punctatus
TTTGGGAAGAGCGGTAGGTCTATATTAAGAGGCGGATAGACGTTGATCAAGAACTCCAGTATGAAAATGCGCTCCTTACTGGCCAGAAGGTGGCTCCTAATTATCTTTCAAGGGATCCCAGAGGCAGTAGCCCTAGTTATTTGACCATATGGATGGATGCAAATAAAAGACAGAATTTCACTAGATTTAGATGTAATGTTTTCCCATCTGCACTCCTGGGGGGTAGATACTCTGGGGTCCCTAAGGAATCGAAGTTTTGCCCGCTGTGCGACCTCGGTGAGGTCGACTCCATCGCTCATGTCTTCTTCCATTGCCCAGCATTTGCTGAGCTAAGGAAGAAATATCTGACGATCTATTTTGACACTAATAATATTTCAGGCTGGCAGCTTTCTATTTTGATGTGATGATTTCTTAGTCCAATAGATTCAGGGGTGACGAGATCGGCGGCAAATTTTTGCATGGCAGCTTCATCATTAAGGCAAAATCTCTTTTCTGGTCCTGGCCTTTTGCCACGTGTGTAACCTTGTTAGTGGTATTATTATGTTAATACTCTGGTTGATATTTTTTGGAATACTTGTATCTACTGGATGGGATACTGGGTATTGAGTTTGTGCATTGAGGGGGTATGTGCGGGAAATGTTGTATTTGTTATGGTCAAGGCCAACAATAAATGAAATGAATGGGGGGAAAAATGAATTATGCCATCCGCACTTGTAAGTCTTGCTTTAAACCATGTCTGAATGAGCCCTAAGTGTTATGGTTCTTGAAGAAAGCTACTGTTTGCTCATGCTGTGGCTGGCTACTCCTTTCTGCAGACTTAGGAAATATCCTGTCCCCCTCCCTGCACAAATGCTAATGCAGCAACATCATTTTGAAGGATCTGAAGGACTAAAATAAACTATGGTGTGGAAAGCAGTGCACTGTCTGCATCAGAATAGCCAGGGTCTAGCTTTGCAAGAAGAAAGCTGTGATTGTACAACCAGATGATGACACTGCAAAAGAAAACATAGAAACAAAAAATCTCATTTAAACATTTCCTGAAACAAGAAGTAGTAATGGTGATGATGAGCAGCCATCAAAGTACAATACTCTGTCATATAGTTAAAGCAAATTCTGTTTTTTGGTGAACTTCTGTACAAGTTAGGCCTTAGCTGTAGCTCTCTCTGCCAGCAGGGAGTTGTCCACCAATATACTATGGGTAAAAACAGACATAACATTAACTCTACTTTAACACCACTTTAACATTTCTTATGCATGTTGCAGGGCTGTATTGGTGCCCTATGCAGTCCTTTAACATGCATAAGAAATATTAAAGCACTGCTAAAGTGGTGTTAAAGTGGAGTTAACATGACATCTGTTTTCACCCTATATTTTACTGTAGACTCCTACTCTGCAGCAACAGACTGCATGTTGAGATGTGTCTTTGATTGTTTAGCCTAGTTAAAGTAAGTATAATATTTCCTGGGGCTTGCTAACAAAGTATATTGATGTTTTTACTGCACATTTAGGGACCACCAGGACTTCCTGGATCACCTGGTTCAGTTGGTCCACAAGGTCCACCCGTAAGTACAATTCATTTTTACCATGTACAGTTTGTTCCTTGAAATAGGGAGAATCTAGATATTTGCCTTAGGCCATTTTCACACGGACACCCCTGCACGTGTGTGGTGGGGGGGAGGGGCACCCGTGTGAACGTTGCCCACAATGGGTGGGGGATGCCCATGGTGAGTGCTCCCGCACTCTACCCATCTCTCCACCCACCTCCACCCATCACCGACGCATGGAGCAACGGGCTCCAATGCTGGTTGCTCCGTGTGTGGAGATGGGTGGAGATGGGTGTGTGCCCATCAGAATGGGTGCACCCATTCTGAAAAGGTCCTTAGTCCGACTATATTTCATTCAAGAATCACAGATGTTGAAATTGATTAACATGTTGCTTTCTGTAATTTCTCCCAGCAACAAATCGTCTAAAACCATATACTAATATGACTTTGGCATCATGAAATCTTATTGAGGTCAATAACCTTTTGGCCAGTAGATGTCTTTCTTCTACTTATTTATTTCCCACTCACAACACTCCAGAATGTTCATTTATGTATTAGTTTGACAGCCTCATTCATTCATTCATTCATTCATTTATTTATCTATCATTTTTCTACCCCACCCCCCTCCTGCTCACAGAGCAACTTGGGGTGGCTTACAAGATGCATAAATATAAACATAATAAAAACACATAAAATATCACTAAAACATTAAAATGCTAAAAATAAACTAAAAGAGAAGAACTCCCCCTCCCCAACCCACCCTAGCTGTCTCCCTCCCCAAAGGCCCAGTGGAACAGCCAGATCTTACACTGTCTTCGGAAAGAGGGGAGGTCCAGGGCCAGGCTGGCCTCCATCGGGAGGGAGTTCCACAGCCGAGGATCGGCCACTGAGAACGCCTTCCCCATTGTCGCCACCCAGGCAACCCAGGGGACTTCGAGACATTCATCTTTTAGTAAAGTCAAAATTCCAGTTAGAGCTGAAGCAACAACTCCTTTTTCCATGCCAATATTTCATTCCTCTATTTCGGAATTGCCTGTGACTTTCCAGAGATTTTCTGCAGGTATTCTGCTAATTCCACGCCCTTTGCTTTGCAACATCAGAATTATAGGAAAGTGTCAGAAAGTCCCAGAATAATCTTGGAAAGTGTTGGAAAAAACCATTATTCCTCTACATCACACAATGACCGCATGTAAGAAAGTGCCAGCAACAGTAGCAGAATGAAAGGAGCAGAATGAACCTCTCTATCACACCTTTTCGTTCACTGCGGAAGAGCACTTTCAATCAGAAACAGTTACCACGGCGACTTGCCTTTTCAGCCCTAATTTCAGTGCAGTAATATTTTATGTGGAGAGTTCCTTGAAGAAAGTAATGTTATTCTCAGAGAAAATTTCAAAACTGAAAACACCATTTTCAAAATTTGGGGTAAATTTCAAATCTTTGAAAATTTGGACATGAAATGTTCAATGACATGACAATTCTGGGGTTCTCAAGTTTTTAATACATCATTTTTCAATGAAAAAATAAAATTTTCAAAATTCCATTGACATGTTGAAAGAAAAATTGCAACTTTTGCAATGAATTTTTTACAAGGAAAAATCAAAGCCACCTTAGTTACTTGAATTCACTGGGTGATTCTGTTAATTGTCTTCCATATGTTATGTTTCATATGTTCCAAACTGTTGTAACTTTACTGTGATTATTATAGTACATTGTGACCTAACAGTAAACAAAATTCTGTAATTTTTCAACTGTTCATGTTTTTATTTTTGTTTGTTTTCTCTATTAGGGTTCCCATGGATACCAAGGTCCCCCTGGTGAGCCTGGACAACCTGGCTCTCCTGTAAGTGTCATTTTACATTCTTATACACTCCACAATGAGTTGCTATAACCTTTACTTAGATAGACTTCCACCTTGTAGCAAATACAGGATTGCTCCTTTATTGCAGTGAGTAGAAAGGCCCTCCCACACTAATGAATATGTGGTGGGGGTGGGGGGGGAGGTTCTCTGTGCCACCACATGACTAAAATGCAGATTCAGCTTAGGTGCTTTGAAGTCCTGCTTTAGAGGCGGGAAGGTTGGTTGCAGGGTGCAACTCAAAAAACGGCAAGTGCCCTACTTGCAAATGCAGGGCTAGAGGCGGGAATAGGAAGAGGCAAGGCTTGCCCGGGAACAGAGGTGCTCTTCTGAAGAAGGCCACAGTGTGTTTGTCTATCGTGAAGTCCACCCACCTGCTCACTTGGACTGGTTCTGCAGGCAATTTGCTGGTCACCTAATTGGGATCAGGAAGGAATTTTTCCCTTTATCTGGCCGATTCAACAAGCTGAGGTTGGGGAATTTTTTTGCCTTCCTTGCAGTACCTTCCCCTATGGTTATGCTAATTTTGCAATTTATGGGGCATTCATTTGACATGGTTATTAATTTAATTGTCACAACTCACATTCGTTAGCGGTAGTCCAGTGCCAGAGGTTAAGAATGAGCTCAGACAATTGGACTATATCCCTGTATGGGTGGATTATTATGGACATTTACGGCACCCCAGCGAGGTGAGGGAAGGGTGTACCTATCAGGGAATATGCGACCCACAGTTTCACCCGACTCTGGATGGTGGAGGGTTCTGTGTTACTATGCAGGATACATGCTGTCCCTAGTGGGTGCAGGACCAGTCAATTCCCCCTCACAATTCCAATTTGGGAAATCTGGATGATAAGGACAGATGGGATATCGGTGAGCTATAGGCATCGGACATGTCAGGGAAAGGTTATGTTTATGGTTAAAGCTGGGGTTCTGTTATCAGTTTACCCTTCCCCCTTTTCATCTTGACACAGACTTTAATACTTTCAATAAAGAGTTGCAGCCATTTTTAAAATCAACTATGTGCCTGTAGCCTCATTTCTGTGTGCATCTGACAACATACTGGTACTAGCAAATTCTATGCAACTATGAGCATTTTCCAGAGGCAATGTAAGACCTTTCTCTTTGATCAAACATTTGGCAGGTGGGGACAGGGCTCAGGCAGGGACTTTCTAGGAGACTGGGTTGGAAGTTGGAGGTGCTTTTTTGTATTTGTATGTGCTTTAAGCCATCATGAGCCTTAAGGGAAGGAATTTAAGTTTGAACAACTAAATAAACTTTGTGCAATCATCTTCAAAAAATAAACCATCATATATTTTTAATACAATATTGATCATTACATTAGTCTCAAGCAATAAACCAATAATTAATTTCTGGGAATTTTAAAAATTATTTAATCTATTACTAATTTTAAAAATTGATATTTTATAACTACAACTGACATTATGTAGTACTTTGTGTATGAAAATACCTTTGTATAAATTTAAAATCTGTTTAAAATTAACTAGTGTATTTTGTATATTTTTCTTCCATAACACTGACACACGCTCCCATAGGTCCTGATTCAAAGTCTGTCAAAGTGGAAAGTCTCCCACTGATTTACGTGGGTTGATGTTCAGACTTGTTGTGAACATTTTCCCCCTGTACTTATTTTCTCCAGCCCATAACTATCCATCTATACCACCTTATGGTAGACAACACCATAGTAGGTTTGGGAAGGAAGTGTATTCTACTCCCTAGGCCACAGAGTACCTGTATAGACATTCATGCCACCTACTCCAGATGGGTGTGTTTTGATGAGATGCTACCCCCACATGGCCACCCAGGAGCTCACTGCCCATCTGAAGGTGAAGTGGGAGGATACATGATCCTGTGAGCCACAGAGCACTCACTCACATGGAGCACTACTAGGAAAACCAGAGTGTTCCATGGGATACAAGCCAAATAGCTCCGTAGCAATGGGCGGTCACAGAGCACCTACCCATATGAACTGAGGCAACTAACCATACCAACAGACTGGTCTGTTGTTCATAGGCACTGTGTGAGGGGGCCTTTGCAAGTCACAAGAACTGGCTGAGAGCACTGGGGAGCCCGGGTTACCCAGCACTCATGCCAGGGAGATGTCAATTGCAAAGACCACCCAGGCACCCTTCTCCACCCCCATGGTCCATGGCAGAGGTAGTGTATGGTGACTTACATCCATGGTTTGGGTAGCCAGCCATGCTGGGAGCTGCCTATTTGAATCCCCTCCATCCACTCCGCCTCAGTGAGAGCTCCCTGGCAGTGCCACTCAGCGCTCACACACACACACACACACACACACCATCACTGTGCTTATTTTAAAAACACCCACTGACAATTCAGTAGCTACCATGGTCTCTGACCCTTCCTGGACACAACAGGCCAGAGATTTCCAAACTATGGTTTGTCCATCTGCAGATGGACATCACGACTGAGCTGAAAGAGGGAATCCACAAAATCATGTAAACTGTCCAATTTCGGTACCCAATTTGATTCAATAACAATTGGGTACAATGTGGTTCACAATTACTACTCAATCTAGTACCCGTTTACCAAAATGTCAACTTCTGGTCCCCGAATGGCATCTTTCGGTACCACTTTTTCAACATTTTTGTTCATATACTGACCCTGACATCTGTTTATCAGGTTTCCATGAAGTTCTGACCATTTTTCTGGCTACTTCTAGTCCCAGAATACTAACTCCAGATCCAATTAATTTCTGGTCCCAGGAAACTACCTCTGGTTACTTTTTTTAAAAATTTCATGCCAGTTTTTCAGTTGACCAACTTGATATGCTGAATGATATTCCAATATGCCAATTGGGAAATGGTAAATTAAAAATTGGTACCAGAAGTACCTGATTTCTCAGGTATTCGAATACTCAATCAGGGTCTGGGTAACCCACTGGGTACTTGATGTAATACCTGAAAACCCAGGTTTATGCACAGATAGTAAATTTAGTAGTAGTGCTGCAACTTGATCTCACAATTCTCAGAAATCTCATCAAGAACTAGATTCGTAACAAGATTTCTGAGAATGAGAATATGTCAAGATCATTCAATTAGCCAATTCTCAGTCTGTTCTCATGAGAAGCTCAGAAAAAAATTAAAATGGTTTGCACATGCTCAAAATGGCAGCTGTGGCTGCTCTGTACATATGTGGCACTTTTACAAGATGTCATGGGCTGCGTCGGTGCCATTTTGGAAAAGGGCCACACATCCGCAGAATGGCCACAGTGGCCATGTTGCACATGTGCAGAATATTTTTTTTTTAAAAGTGTCTAGGAACTTGCAAGATCTCGAAATGTTCAGTAACAAAAGAAATAGTTATGCCATAGCACAATCTTATCCTGATTGCAACATCACTCTGCAACACCAAAATTGCATCCAATGGCTCTCCAACATGCAGGTAGTATGAAGGCTCCCAGTACACCACCATAATGGAATGTAAATAAATTACTGAAGCTTGGACCAGTCTCCATGGCTTGGGGTAAATTTTAGCTATAATAAGCATCTACTGTGTATACCAAAGATGTTTATTACTGTTGTGAAAATATATTTCATCATTCTTAATATACCTTATTCAATAAATTATTAAAAGAAATTCATCTCTATTTTGTTTTTAGGGACCAGGAGGTCCTCCAGGATTAATAGGCCCAGCTGGTCCACCAGGAAAAGATGTAAGTTTTCTGTTACCAGATGCTCACTGATGAATGGGGTGGGAGGGAAAACGTTTCTTCATAATGTTATTAGAGGTACCTCTACATTGAATGATATTTTGCTATAGCCCTTTCAATGTTCAAAGGGCATCTAGTTCACCATGACAACAACCTCATAGGTCATTACTATTCCTATTTTGCAGTGGGGGAAACGGCAATGAGAGAGATAGTGACTTGCCCATGGCCACCCACCAAGTTCATAGCTTTGACAGTATAATAAATAATAATAATTTGAACACTGGTCTTCTAAGTCCAAGTCCAACACATTATACATTAAACTATACTGTCTGGGTCTTTTAAATAGAGGTTATATAACTCTGAAAGAAAAAAATTTGGCTGTCAAAACACAACAGGATGGCTCGTGAGTATGTAGGAATATTCTAAGACCTAGTCATCTAAAATTTCTACACCTTTGGATTTCCCCTTACTCCATGGGTAACAAATATTAGAGGCCAAAAAAGTTTTCTGTGAGGCAACCACTTCTACTGAAGACAGCTTGATTAACACTGAAACCTATTGTGCACTCTGCAATATAAAAGGTAAATAGTATGAGAGAAATTTCACCCAGATCCACGCTGACTGTAATGTAAGTTACACCTACATATACTCTACTGAAATTTTGTCCTCTGTGCCTTGTTCTTTTCTCATGGGGTGAAAACAGACATGACAATAGCCCACATTGGCCCGCTTTGGCCCAGACTCTCCTGCACATTTGTTCTAATCCCATCAAATGTTGGCTAGGGCTGAAAGTTGCATTCGCCAGTCTCAAAAATCTTGTCAAGAATCGACTTCTCAAAATGGCTCCATGGGGGGCTTTTATGTGCAGAACGGTTGTGTGGTCATTTTGTGCATGCACAGAGCATTTTTTGATGTTCTCAAGAATCTCTTGAAATTTTCAAAAACCTCGGCAACAACACATGACATCTCACCACATCGGGGCTGCAAGAATTTTGTGTGTTCTGGCAAGAATGCTTTTGCATTTCATTGTTGGCCTGCAACTGCCCCGGAGCGGGTGGTTTGCTGCTACAGGATGTGTCCTCAGCTTGGAAGATACGTTTCTGGACCAAGGCCTGCCCACCTGGACCAATTCACGCCAACGTGGGTCCACATGTTTGCTAGGCCTGCCCAGCCCAGTTGTGAGCCAGAGTTCATAGAGTGGACCGAGAGGAGAGTGCTCACCCAGCCCCACTGAACATCAGCTGGTAGGTGACCAGGTTGAGAGCGTTTTCTCAGTCCCCCCCAACGAACTGTTCAGTGAGCATAGCCAGTTGTCGAAGAGCTGGGGGGGGCACACCTGCGGGAAGTACCAACTGGCCATTCAAAGTGACAGGGACTGGTTTGGGCCGCTGTTGCAGGGCCAGCTTCCAGTCACTTTGAAATTCCAGGTGCAGCTTTTCCCCTCCAGCACCTCCCAGCTGAGAGGCATTGGAAAGAGGGAAGGATCAGTTCCAAGTGACCGGGAGCCCTTGAGCCACTGCCATGGGGCTTGCTCCAAGCCACTTAGGTCCAAATGCTGTTTTCCCTCTTCAGTGCCTGCACTGGGGGCCTCCCCTACTTCCCCCTACCTCCCTGTCCAAGTTATGTACTCTTAACCACTACACTGGATTAATTATATTATATTATATTATATTATATTATATTATATTATATTATATTATATATTACCTATAACACTACAGCAAAACTTTTTAAAACCTCTTTTTTAGGGAGAATCTGGAAGATCTGGAAGACCTGGTGAGCGTGGATTACCTGGGCCTGCAGTAAGAAAAAATATCATCTTAATTGCTTTCCACAGAAACTCAAATCAGATGCTCTGTTCAACATATATAAGTGAGGGTATTGCATAAACTCAGGGGATATGAAGGGGTCAGCATCATTTTTAGCTTTTGAAGATACATAATGGATACTTCTAAAGGTTGTACTGTAATCACTACCATAATGAGCAGGAAGTTGGGGGCAGGGGAGGGAGGTCCTTCTCACAGCCACCTAATGGGAAATCTCTCCCCACATAAACCCCATCCTTGGCAGCAAGGGATTCCTTTTAGCCCAATCATGACAGTTAATAAGCTTTTCTCCCCTTTCTGCCCCAGTCCAATAGCAGGGGATGGTCCATCATCTCAGAGACTCCCAACTAAGGATTATTGCAGAGGAGAGTAAGTGTGGCCATGGGTGGTGGAGTCACGTTTGAAAATACCCTTAAATTCACCTACAAATGATTGGACTGCATGTACTAATGACTGGGCTGAATAATGACGAGACCTTAGACTGTATGCATCTTACGTTTCTCTGTTACTTTGTATATATAATGAATTTCCATTTTAATGGATACATTGTTGTATTCTTTCTGCTTAGGGACACAAAGGTCCTGCTGGTATGCCTGGATTCCCCGGAATGAAAGGTCACAGAGTAAGTGCTCTATCAGGATTATGTTACAGACAGTTACCCCTCATGAACTACTGTCTTGCTCAGTTTTTGATCATAGGCCATGATAAAATAGACTGATGGTTGAGCATGCAAAAGTACATGCCATGTTTTAAGTTCCTGGTGTTATTTTTTTGTTGGTCATAAGAATGCTAAGAACATAAAATATAAAGGCACAGTAAAACCTGTCTCTTATACACATCTAGATGTGTATAAGAGACAGTTTCTATCCCACCCCTCCTGTCACAGGCATGGGTGGGCATGTGCTCCTGTGACCCATACACCACCCACTCAGGCTCACACACGGAGCATTGTGGGAAAACCCAGGATGCTCTCCAGGGTCTCCAGTAGAGACCTCACCCAGGCATGCTACCGGAGACCCTTGAGGATTACCAACAGAGGCCTCACCCAAGCTTGCTATGAGACATCCTGAATCAGCGATGCTGGGAATAGAACTTGGGACCTTATACATGCAAAGCATGTGCTCTACCACCTGAGCCACAGGCACCCCCAAACTATGTGTATATGTTTATTACACCTAGCTCATCCTGGTTTCACGGAAGAGCAGTTTGACTATTATTAGTGGGAAGAAAACAGACATGTAAAAGTTAATGATAAAAATGTAAGGAAAAGAATGACTAGCAGGTAGCATTGTGCTACCTAACAAGTGAAAAACAAGATTAATAACATTGCTAAAAAGAAAAAGAGAAATCAATATGCCCCCCAAAAATATTTTAAAGAAAAAATTGAGTTGGCCTGAAAAAGATAATATTGGAAAGAGCAAATGTGGAAATCCAAAGATTCTCTTTGAAAAGAATTCAAAAAATCCCTTTGTCCCCTCAATGTGAAAAAGAGACAACAGACACAAAAACTGGGTGAACACAGCTGCAGCTCTTTATTCAGTCTGGACAGGGGGTAGGGAAACAACTCAACATATATGTACCTGAGTTCTCACATCCTCATGAATGTTGCATCCCTTGTCTCTCCCTCTGTTCCCCCTTCCCTGTCTCCCCTCCACCTGTCTTTAGACTGTAAGCTCTCGGGCAGGGACTGTGTCCATCTTAATCCCTGTAAAGCACCAGGTACATCGCTGGCACTATATAAAAGCTAATAATAATAATAATAATGATAATAATAATAATCTCCCAAACTTGCCAGGACACCACCGTCTCATATAATTGTACTGTCCAAGACCATCACTCCCCTGTGTCGGGGTCTGGAGGGAGGGAGGAGTGAGAAACTGCCAAGTGCTAGGGACTGGTGCTGTCCTGCTTAGCTGTGGTGGTGCTTCCGCCCACCCAAGGCTAGAGGCAACGCCATGGGTTGCACCTCCCCTAATTGGCATTACTCTGTTCCCAACTCATAAAGAGGTGCCTCCACCTCCATCATTTTCTTCCCAATTTAGCCTTGCACTGGACCTCCGAGCTGCAACAATAAACTAGCCACTGGCTTGAATACACATGTGGTTACACAACTTGCAAACAATGGGCTATGGCACTATAGGGAAGGCAAAAAACAAAACAAAAAAACAACCTCAACTTTGGCTCAGCCCATCAGTCACATCGAAAAAAACTCCTTCCCAGCCCCCACCCCCCAAAAAAACAGCAACCAGCACTGCTCATAGTATTAGTATGGTACTATGACAGGAGCTGGAGGAAAACAACAATGGATCCCCCATTGTGGCCTGTTGGGTGCTTCTCCCAAGCCACTGTAATTGGTTACTGTTGGAGAAAGGATGCTTGGCTAGATGGAGCATTGGTCTGACCCAGTATGGCACTTCTTATGTTCTTACAACAGAGTGCATGGGTGAGATTCAGCTTGGCGACCCATCTCCCTTCTCTGCCCCAACCCCACCCAGTGCCTCTCTTTAAAGCCTGGGGGGGGGAGGGGGGCATCACCGCACCCTCTACCTACAAAGAAGCCCTAGATTGGGCAATGGCCCAATCAATTTGAAAAAAATAAAGCACCTTTAACCATTCCCTCTCCAGCCTGCTGACCAAGTTCCCCTTGCCACATCCTTTCTTCTAGGTGTGTGGGGACAAGGTTTCTCCCCTGCACAGGAGTGTGTGAGTGGGAGTTGTAATTTCCTAAAGCCAGAAAAAACAAGAAGCAGATGTATTTTATTCCAAGTGCTACAGAAACAAACATATTTTCTTCAAGAGTGGACTTTTCACAGTTTTGTAATTTAAGCTTTAAATAATTCTGTATCTATGCATGTTCTTAAACAAATCCCTAAATAAAAAGATAACTTTCATAGCCCAAGTCAATAGTCTTCTCGTCATGGTCTTGCTTTTGAGCTGGCACTTGTCTATTGAGCTAAAACCATTGGCAAAATATGACTGTGGGAGGATTTTGCACACTCAACAATTTTTTAATAACTGTTTGGAGACCTGTCTGATCCCAAATCCAGGATACTGACATCTTTCTCTAGAGATGGTGTAAGATTTAGGTCAAACATCATAGCTAGCTGGCTCTTATCTCTGGTCAAACTGAGTACACTAACTTTGGGGAAATTCTGATCCAAATTAAAATTTTCTCCCTTTATTCCACTTCTCTTTTTCTATTTGTATTTTAATTTGCTCATAGTTGACAAAGTAGATTGTCCCGCACCTGGGAAGAAAGATGCTAACAGATGGTTGGAAAATTAATGGCCACACATTTTATTCGGTTCAGTTTTCCAATTCACAGTTTGCTGGGGAGGGGACCTTCTCCTCCCAGGTCCAACAATATATAACATTAACATAACTGAGGGTGGCCTGCTGTTCACAGGTACCTCTCTCACAAAACTGTCTATCTAAAGTCCTCAATCTCCTGGCCGCATGACCTAGTGTGGGGAATGTTGGTCATGTGATCTGAGGCAGGAAGAGAGGGGCTCCCCAGGACTGCCGTGTCCTTGAGTGGTTCTGTATCACTAATCCCTTCGTGGGCTGCTGGCCAAATCCTGGCTCCTGGCTCTTGTTTTGCCATCCAGCCTCACCCCTTAAGGGAATGCCTTTTGTTCCGTGTTTAACTACTGAGCTTAACTTACAACTAGGTGAACCCCTGCAAGAGTGCAACAAATATCTCTTCACACGACCACCTGTTCAGTTTGTAAGCTAATTCAGAATTAAGGACACTGTGAGAAAGGCAAAAAACTACTGGGCACCATCCAAATCTACACCCAGCAGAAAAAAATCTCTTCTGGCTGCATGCAATGGTGACTAACAATGCCCACAGTGCCATCAGAGAGGGTGGGTTGTTGTGTACATCCTGTCTGCTGCAGCTCTGCACTCAAACAGGCTGCAGAGCTAAGCAGCACAAAATAGTACTGGCCCAGGTCCCATCTCATGAGACCTGGTTCATGCCCTGACTATGGTTTGTCCTAGTAACGGGTGTGGCTTCTCAGCATCCTCCTTCCTTTTAAGGGGTTGGGGGCAGGACAAGGCCCCATGCCCCCTACACCTTCTGCTTGGGGCAGAGGTAGCTACAAGGGCGATTAGACAAAATGGATTCTTAATTAATTACCCAAACTTTTTATTTTCATTTGGTGAGTACTTAAATGCATAGTCCTATTGAAGTCAGTGAATCCATTGAATATGTGTTCAACAATATATGTTAAAAGTTGAGAAAGAATCCAGCTTAAAGTATGCAAAGATCTTCCTTTGCATTTCATACGCATAATGCATCCAATTTTGCATTCCTGCAATACTCTTACATGAGAACTTTCGCAAACTATTTTGATTTCTCTATTGCATTGCTAGCTGACAAATGTCAGCTAATTTCATATAATTTAAGATTGGATGGTAGTCTTTTTCAAGTTAAAGAAAATATAAAGAAGCAATTGATGTTCAGAACCAGTCAAGAATGTAAAAGCTCCAAATGCACAGCTTTTACTGAGATGTATTCCGTTCATGTATCGTTTTTATTCCCATAGGGCTTTGATGGAAGAGACGGTGCCAAAGGTGATAGTGGTGCTCCTGGATTAAAGGTAAAGCAATATAATTGAAATCTCTGGGAAATGTATCAGTTTACTTTGACTCAGTTATACCAGAGGTTCCTAAACTGCGGATGAGGACCCCTAAAGGTGTTGTCCCATTTGCAAATGGTGACGTGATCCTAGTTTATATCAGATACACTTTCCAGGCACAACTACCATCCATTAATGTCAATGGTTCAATTCCTATTAATTTTAATGGATGGAGGATTGAGCCCTGTATGTATTTATTGGTGTCTGGGGTCATTAGATTATATCTAAATCTCAAAATTAGATCATGCAGGTGTAAAATTTGGGAGCCACCAAATATAGAGAGCTGGAATTTGCAGTGTATTCTTTTCTGAAACTACCTAAACGTTTGGTAGATGTTTTCATGTACGTAACCAATATCTCAAGGAGAACTTGTTGGCTTTACAGAACATCTTATTTGATTTTAAAACTGTGAAAAGAAGAAAAGATAAAGATCTCCCTGAGTAAAATAATGACAGGTTCTGTATTACTATAATAATGTCATATAGACAGTCTGTGGCCTGACTTACACCTGTGTCCCTTTTGTTTAGAGCTGAAACAAATACTACATTTTACTAGGGATGGGCAAACAGAACCGAGTTTGGAAATTCGGTTCAGTTTGGTTCAGTTCGGAAATTTGGTTTGGTTCGGTTCGAAAATCGAGTTCTTTTCGGAAGTTTGGTTCGGTTGACCGAACAGGTCGAGTTCGGTCCAAACTCCGAACTTCCGAACCGTGTTCGCCCATGCATACAATTTACATCTGTGAATATTATTTGAATACTCAGATACCCTTCCAAATACCCGAATAAGTGTCACACCTGAAAGTATTCACTTATTTGGTTTCTTCGGTTATTTTAGTACCATTTTTTCAATATTTCATTTGCCAAAATAACAGTATTGAAATAGCCAAAGTTAATAATGAAGTGCATACAAATAGTTATTTATATCCGCATCATCTGGATATACCCTAAAAGCGGGCAAATTTAATAGATATATTTGTTTTCTGGATTTTTCATTTCAGCTCCATTTTATACCAGTTAAGTCAATATAGCTCCATGAAATAAATCAGTGTGAAACTGAAGTAATGCAGTATTGATCATGGTCCTACATTTTTCTGAAGCTTTGTTGCCTGATTATAACATTCTATGATCAATTTTGCTGCATCTTTGCCATCTCCGTTAACTTACAAAGCCCTTTGGCTACAGATTATACCTTCTGCTGTGGTGGAAGGAAGGTACCAAGGAATACCTTATGCAGAAAGAATATGCCCCTGTTGTGGTACGGAGGTTGAAGATCTTCAACACTATTTTTGTGTCTGCCCTATATATGCCTCTATAAGGGAGGGTTTGTGGAGAGTTCTAAAAAAGCCACCTGATACAATAGAAGTTCAAAATATGATCTATTTGCTGGCAGCCAGTGATGCGCATGTAATAGAGGTTGTGGCTCGTGCTGCTCTCTTGATGAGAAAAGGCAGAGATAAGAAGTTGGCTATGGATGATAAGTGCAATGGGACATGAGGTATAGGGTATTGAAAATTAATCCTAGTCGAGCTTTTCCCTGCTGGGAGGGGAGGGCTGTTCCGTTTAAGGGACTTGTGTATAATTGTGTTTGAAGCATTTGTCTGTTTTTAGGCTAAGAGTTAATATGGTAAATTACCATAGGGGCTCGTCCCCCCAATATAAGCTCTGTAATGTTTAAGGTTATGTGATGTTGGTATAATCCCAGAGGGGGGTAGGTACCCATGGGTATCCATAGATGAATACGATTAGGGTATCTATTGGTTAGGGTACTTACTGAATGCTGAGCGGAGACTTACTAAAGGGGGATGGCGTGGTAATGTAGATATTATTATATATATATATATATATATATATATATATATATATTTTATCGAGATCTTATTGTGTTGTATTATGTCTTGTTTTGCTTGAAGTTTTGTATATGTCTAGCCGAGGTAAAGTTTAATAGTCCATGGTAATGGAATTGTGTATTTATCTCCTGAGTTTTAGATATGTTTTCTGTTTTGTTATTATTTTGTATTTGTTATGACTAAATGTCAAGACAATAAACATTTAAACTAAAAAAAAAAAAAAAACTTACAAAGGAAGTGAAGATGTTTAGTCCAAGGGGGTGTGTACTGCCTCACAAGACTGCAGTCATTGGTCACTGCATTCTACTGTGCGCTATCCCAGCAAGTAACTACAAATATTGCAATAAAGTTGTATTGCATAATAACAAATTGATATTTTCTTTATAAAACAGGGAGAGAATGGTCAGCCTGGAGAAAATGGATCACCTGGACCAATGGTAATTGCTTGTTTGTTTTTTTGTTTGTTTGTTTTTTCCAGTATTATTTAATCGGAAGTTGGAATGATAAAAACTATTTCTACTTAAGGTGCAATCTGACACCATTAAAGTCAGTGGGGGTTTTGCCATTGAGGAGGAATGTACCCTTAATGTTTCTTGTGTCTTCACAAGAGATTGGGCTAATTTTAATGAACTGATTTGGCCTCACACATTACCACTCAAGACTATATCCTAATGAAACCAAGTCCATTGTGTTCAGTGAGATTATTGATGCAAATATATATCACTTAACACTTGGGTGGAAAAAGTGTTCTTTCTTTGATAAATATTTCATAACATTTTTTTTCCTTTCTGTTATTTGCTATGTATTGCACTTGAAAGTTCATCTCCAAGATCAATGCTTCTGTGTTCTTTAGGGTCCAAGAGGCCAGGCTGGTGAAAGAGGAAGAGGAGGACTTCCTGGTACTGCTGTAAGTAACAGAGATGGGACTTCAGGTGGATTTCCAGATTCAGATCTGTTACAGATTTAGATCTTATTTCATGTAGTGTTGTTCCCCCTCCCCCACCCCACAAATTCGTATTATGGATTCATATTAAAAATAATAAAAATATATAAAAATTCACTGTGCATGCACAAAATGGCCACAGGCCTTAACCAAAATGACAGCAACATTATTGCTGCCATACTCATTAAGGGCAGCGCAGAGGGCAAAATGGCCAAGAAGCCATTTTGCACATATGCAATGATTTTTTAAATTTTTTTTAATGTTTAATATGGATCTGAAATTGGCATGTCATTTTTTGATTAATCCAAAACTGCCATTTTTGGACAGTTACAGATTAATCCAAATCCGTAATGCCCATCCCTAAGTAAGTAATAGGACAAAAAGTATATATACTTTTCTATCTACATCCTGTCCCTTGGCAAACTCATTGCGTCCCACGACTTCCAATATCACCTTTATGCTGACGACAGTCAACTCTATCTCTCCATCCCCTCGCTCTCCCCTTCTGTTCAAGCTCGTCTCATCAACTGTCTCTCTGATATCTTCGCCTGGATGTCCAGATGTCAGCTCAAGCTCAACATGGCTAAGACTGAACTCCTTATCTTTCCTCCCTACCCTTCCTCTCACTCTTCCCGTCCATCTTTATTGATGGGGTCACCATCTGTCCCGTTCCCCAAACCTGTAGCTTGGGCTTCGTCTTCGACACTCACCTTTCCTTTAAACCTTACATCGACTCTGTTGCCAAGTCTTGTCGCTTCGCCCTCCACACCATTGCTCAGATTCGCCCCTTTCTCTCTGTCTCCTCAGCCAAAATCCTTGTTCACGCCACGGTCATCTCTCGCCTTGACTACTGCAACCTCCTCCTTACTGTTCTCCCCTGCTCTCATCTGTCCCCCCTTATCTCCATCCAAAACTCTGCTGCTAGGGTCATCCACTCAGCCAGTCACTTCAACCATGTACAGCCTCTCCTCTCCTCGCTTCACTGACTCCCCCTTCCCGAATGCATCCTTCACAAACTCCTGGTGTTCACTTACAAATCCCTTTATTATTATTTATTATTAACAAACATTTATATAGCGCAAGCAGTGTACCTGGCACTTTACAAAGTAATAAAATAGACATGGTCCCTGCCCCTAGGGCTTACAATCTGAGAGACAGGAGCTGGGGGAGAGACTTAGGAAGGGGAACAGAGGGAGAGACAAGGGGTCTTTACAACCTGGCTCCCCCTTACCACTCCGCCCTAGTCTCCTTACACACTCCTGCATGCACTCTCCACTCCTCTTCTTCCCCCTACCTCACTCTCCCTCATTTCACCTGCTCCCCTAATTTCCTTCGTCTCTTCTCCCTTGCTGCCCCATGCCTGGAACTCCCTCCCTGCCCACATCCGCCTTGCCCCCTCTCTCCACATCTTCAAATCCCTCCTCAAAACTCACCTCTTCCTTGCCGCCTTTCCCGATGCCTGTTAGAACTTTCCTCTCAATATTTACTGTCTGCCCTCCCCGCAGACTCCTGCCTAACTGCAACCAAGTCAAGTACATGCACCTGAGACTTTGCATCTGCTTGAATATTATTTATCCCTTGTCTCTCCCTATGTCCCCTCTCCTTATCTCCCCCTCCTTGTCTATTAGATTGTAAGCCGTAGGCAGGGACCACGTCTATCTTGTTGTTCTGTAAATCACCAGGTACACAGCTGGCACTATAATAATAATAATAATAATAATAATAATAATAATAATAATAATAATAATAATAAATAAATAAAGCAGTTATTAGATAGTTCAATACAGCCGATGTTCTTCAGGATGGTAAACAGAGCATGCCATGGAATGGTATATCATATATCATACCATTTATGTCCATCAGCTTGCCCCTTGCATGACGGGAAGCCATGGCAGCTAATGATGGCCACCATGGCTGCCTCTCATAGGGTTCACTCCAGACTAGGCCAGGAACAGTGGGCTATCAGACATGATAGCCCACTTTGGCCATGTTGGGCAGATCTTCTCCCAGCTGTCTTGGTGGCTAGCCCGGTCTGTGACCCTGGAGGTCTCCAGAGATCTCTAGGATCACAGCCCGGACTAGCTGCCAGCATGGCTGGGATAACTGCAGGGCCAACATTTAGATGGCCCTGAACAAATGTGATGGTGTCCTGCAAGCTAAAGCAGGTACAAGTTTTTAACACCCATTGTTGCCTTCCCCAGGTAATGTAAACCTAAAGATTTTGCCTTATTGTCATCTCCCTTTCTCTCATGTTGTCTTGTCTTTTTTCATTGAGACAGGCAGTTTTTAAGTGCCCTTCCTTCTGAGTTGCCCTCTGTTTCTTTCCATAAAAGATCTCACATGACCACTCTGGATTAGCTTTGTTTAATCTGCCTTGCTGTACCTGGCAGTCTTTCTTGAGGTTTCCTACCTGCCCTTTTTCCTTAAAGTTAAAAAGGAAAAGGAAAAAGCAGCACAGCTAAACACAAGTTCTGACAAGACAGTATCTCATTCTCCACTCATATCCCACTTTACTCACTCATGCTACATGTAACACAGAAGCCCTGAGCAGCTGTGACACTTTTCACAGAAAAGGTGCAGAAGAAGAAGAGCACTTTTTGATCAATCCCATAATACTTTGCTCAACTCCATCACAGTGCCTCGACCTCCATCCATTAAAATTAATGGAAGCTGAGCTGTGGACTTTAATGGATGAAGCATTGTGCCCACACTATGGTAATTTTCAAAATCATTATGGAAATTTGGCAGAGCCAGAGTTACCAGGAGAGCATAAGATATGCATTAGTCACCTATTTCATGCTCTTGCTGATTTTTTAATTTATATTTAAGTATAGTATAAGTATTGTAATTAATACTTATAAAGTACTATGCATCAAGAGAATAGGTTTTTGTCAAGCAAGCGTGAATGATGGAGTAGGATTCTGCATTAAAAGACTAACCAAAAAGGTGGGATATAAATTTAAATAAATACATTTTTAAAAGAGTTAAACAATATGTTGTTAGATCACAGGGGATATTTTGAGACTGAGGGAAGTTTTGATTAACATCACATTACACAGAAATACATCACCACATGAAATAACAGAATAACGACTGTTTGTTGTATTATGCTGAGAAATGGAGATGACTGAAATGTGTACAGGCAGTAGAGATTAGATTATTAGAGTTAGTTCCTTAATGTAGTCTCTTAAACTCTGATCTTCAAAGCACTTCACTAGCATAAGCCTCAATGATGTGAATGGGGCTTGCATTGCTTGAGAAATGTGAAGGTTAGGCTAGCCGTCTTCTGACTCTGGACTGAAAGTGATTGTACAATAGTTCTAAGTGCCTTATTTATTTCATCCAAGGTCTAGCTCATATGCTTCAGTATTTGTTTCATCTAGTTTCTCTAGTATGCATTAAAGGATTTCTGTTGTATGATAATGCACTTTCATTGTATATATTAATGTTTGACAGTGGAAGACATAGGCAATTAGGGTTATCACCTCTTGTGGTTTGATCCTGAGACTCCTATAGGCCAGAATGGGAGTGTCAGGATCAAACTGCAAGAAGTGGAAACCCTATAAAAAAGTATAGACAACCGTCTATATTATTATTACTACCTCACTGTACCTTAACAAAAAAGTTATAAAGTATGTAGACTGAATTAGACATAACTTCAGAATTAATATAGTTTCAAGTTCCTTGATGTTTTCATTCCCAAGAAATGTTTGGTATGTGATATGTTTTATTGTGCTTCCAGGGTGCCCGTGGCAATGATGGTGTTCCAGGAACATCTGGCCAACCTGTAAGAAACTTTCTTTTACTTAACTATTGTTTTCTTAACCAATGTATTCATTGAACCTTGCATATCTTTGCCAGCTAGTTGATGTCATATATGGCTATCAGCACGAACCTTACCCATTAAAGTCAATGAGAGCTGAGTCATTGGGTGAAAACAGACATGTGCCTCCCCATGCATTACCTGTTCTTTACCCACTGGTTATGGTAATGAGTGTGTAATATGGAGGTGCTTGTCTGTTTTCATTCATTGACTCAATTAAAACATGATTGCTTGCTATATACTCATTTTTGGTCTGCTCTGGCTTTTCATTATGAATGAAATGGAAAAGCAGGATAAGAGAATAAGATAATCTAAAATACTGTCAAACATAAGAGCATATACATCCAAATTCTCTGCAATTATTGATACAGACAAGGAAAACTCCATGAGTGAAGGGATAGCCAATCTCTATGGCATCATATTCTCTACTATCGGTGAAATGACATGACGCTAACCACCCTTTAACCACTCTTGGTGGTCATTTATGCATGTTTCAGGGCTGCATATGTCACCAATATAGGGTGATTTCAGATGTAACGGGGCCCGTTGGCCCCGTACCGAAATCACCCTATTCATTCCCCGCCAGGGTCACCCCATCATGCCGCAACAGACATGCCGGGGGGATCCCGGCAGGGAATCTGGGAGGGGGCGGGGCCGCACGGCGCAACGTGCAGCCGCACGGCCCCGCCCCCTCCACGCTCCCGCCGCCCACCCTCCGGGGAGACGGGCGGGCGGCAGGGCCAATGAGGCCGCCGCGTCGGGCCGGATTCACCATGGCCCGGGGTCCCGTCGGTAATCCCGGGCCGTGGAGCCCGACCAGACGTGACACCGGGGTTCACCCCGGCATGGGATTGCATTCGACACGCGGCGGCTTCCGGTCCCCCCGCTTCGGCTGCTCACGTGTCGAATGCAATCCCCAGCCGTGGTAACATCTGGGGGGAAACATCCATTTCCCCCAACAGACGTGACGCTATCACAGCCACCATGCAGAATTGAGCGTGGTTCACTGTGATATCGTCACGTCTGAAATCACCCATAGTCCTGCAACATGCATAAATAACCACCAAGGGTGGTTAAAGGATGGTTAGCGTTATGTCTGTTTTCACCCTATAAGACTAGATTTCATCTCAGATTCTCTTTGAAAATGAAGGAGAGTTTGGGAAAACGGACAGGGATTCAATGAGAATATAGTTCCTGAGGGAGAAAAGTGCCACAGAGACAATATTCCACCATACAAGTCAATGGGAGTTTTGACAGGCCTCTTGCAGAAACAGATAACGGACATTCTGGAATGTACACAGCTTTGGAGAGCCCTACCCAGTGTCCATGTGAGATGACAGAGGGAAGCACCATAATTTGAAATGTAGGGAACAATACTATTTGGCACCACAATCATGGCCTACAGCCTGGTTTCCTTTATTTTATCCCTAGTCTGGTGCAAAGTTCTTCTTTTCTAACTAACATTGTAAAAAGAACCATTGTATTGTCCTCTTCTCCTCCTCAAGTCCTTTTTGTTAATATATCTAGTATATATTTTGCTTTGTAAATGATATATAAGGAGGCTATATCAATTAAAATTATTCACTTTGATAAATTAAAAGCTTAAGGGAAATGAACTAGATTGCATGAAGGAGAAGCTAATACACATGTGTAATACTAAGACCCACCAAATTCCAATTTCTAGAATACAGCTCATATTTCTGGACATTTTATTTATTTATTTATTTATTTATTTATTTATTTAAAATTTAAATAATTTTAAATAAATTAAAAAAATTTAATTTTAGTTAGTTAGAAAAGAAGAACTTTGCACCAGACTAGGGATAAAATAAAGGAAACCGGGATGGCGAACAACATCAGGTGTTTTGTTATTGTCATGAGAAAAATATCTCACAGACTTCTTTTTAATCTTTTAAAATTAAAATTAATTTTCTATTATTTTCATTTTCATTTTCATTTTCATTTCTTGCAATAATCATTTTTTTACTTCTGTGTTTAAGGGTCCCCCAGGTCCTCCTGGACCTTCTGGATTTCCAGGCTCTCCAGGGTCTAAGGTATGTATTTGAAGATATACTTAACATAATAGCCATGAATGCCGAAAGTGAACTAATATGTGTTTTTAATTTTCACCAAGTGCACCCCCCGTCGTAATCCACGGCGGGGGGAATTTGTCGCGCCAACCTCTGCAAAGAGGCAGGATGCCTGAGCTTGCAAACCCCTGCTACAGGGACTTGCAAGTGGTGACCATCCTAGGAGGGGTTGCCCAGGCAACGCCTGTTGACTGGTGCAAAAGCAAGCACCAGTGATTGGTGCACGTGGGGGTGGAGCCACCGAGTGTTTCCTCGCCTCCCTGCTCAGTCCAGGACAAGCAGGGAAGCAAGCGGCACCCACCCTCCCTCCTTGTATACTGTAGTTCAACCAGTCACATTAGATGGGCCAGGAAGGAATTTTTGGCAATGAGTTTTGGCCTGGTGACCCTCTTGTTTTTTTGCCTTCCTTACAGTATGTGGTAATTTGGCTGGCCATTAGAATGGGTGTCTGCTTGAGGATGGTTTTTTTTATGGTTGTTATTACAAGTTGTCGCACCCTTTGCGGGGGTCCAGTATCTGTTCGTAGTTTAGCTTGAGATAGTAGTCATCTCCATAAGAGGTGGGGAAGCCATACATATCACAATAGTGTGGCATAGCAAGCAGGGCGTGGCTCCCTGGGAGGGGTGACCTGCAAGAGTGGCAGGGACATGTATGGTCCCCAACCTGTGGTGCACCTTCTCCTTACTCAGGTACTAGTGGACCATGTCCCCTTTGTCTGCAGACAGTAATTGACAAAGGAGAGACATTCTAGTTTTGGGGAGAGTTATCGAGGGTATATCAAGACCCTCCCTGCAGTTGTATGTTAGCACGTGGTGCTGTTTTGATACTGGACCCGGATCCCACTAGGCGATGTCACCCCCACCTATTCAGTTGCTTTGTTAATTTGTATGAATAAAGGGTGCAGCCACATTAAAATCCATACAATGGTGTCCTGTCTCTTATTTGTGTGTCGACAAAAGCTTTTTGTTGTGCAGTTGGCAGCTACTATCTTGCTTGATGGCCTATAACTGATGGGTTTTCACAGATATAGCCTGCAAACCTGAAATTACTTGCTCCAGAGTAGTAGCACTGACTCTAACGGGACTACTCCAGAGTAAGTGGTTTGAAGATTTCAGGCATGATTCACATAAATTAACTCACATAAATTGACTACTTGTATGCAGAAAATGAGGCTTTGGCCCACCTTTGGCCTCCCTGTTCTTTACATTTGGGTCTTTCTTAATGCATTCATACTATTTTATGTTGCCAACATTTTTCATAATTTTCTTAATTTTTTTATATGGAGATTAGTCCATTTATCAGATGTGTCTACCGGCAGAATGATTTACAACTGAAGAAATAAAATCACTCCTTGTTGACTTCACTTCACAGGGTGAAAATGGTGCAGCTGGTTCCCCAGGCTCTAATGGTGCCCCTGGAACAAGAGGAGAACCTGGTCCTCAGGGCTTTTCTGGTGCAGCTGGTCCTGCTGTATGTAGCGAGTATCCATATATTGTTATGAATATTTATTAGCTGCACAATGATCTGTATTGTTATCAACATATCAATAGATTTCTGCAAAGTACTTTAACCTCTTTAGATGAAGAGATTCTATATATTCATGCAGGATAATTACTATTTATTTTTTTCCAGGGCAATCCTGGAAAAGATGGAAGCCCAGGTGCCAAAGGTGCAGTAGTAAGTATCCACACAACACTGCCATCTTTTGACATGTTATTGGTCAAGGATTTTGTTATATTTCTTTTGGGCATCATCACATTTTGTTCACAATGGTGTCCTTCAATCCCCATATAGGGTCCTGGTGGTATTCCTGGTGCTCCTGGATTGAGTGGTGCCCGTGGCCCTCCTGGCCCCGCTGGTACTAATGGAATTCCTGGACTGAGAGGCCCAGCAGTGAGTCACCCAAATTCTGTTCATTGTCAGATACAAGCAAGAGAACACATTCTCCTGCAGCCTAACACTGATGCAACCTAACTAAAAGCAGAGGGTGGAGCTGGGCAGGTGTTTGTGAAACAAGGTGGCTTGTGTTCAGTTCAGTTCAGTTTTATTAAATGCATAAACAGTTAGGCATTGCATAAAACAGTAACATCAAAAGTATGAACAGTATGAAGCATATTATACAATTTAAACAATAAAAACATCAAAAATTAGACAAAAATAAATCAATTATAAAAGCATGAATTAAACCAACTAATGCACATACCCCATATATTACAAATTTAGCTGCACCTCAGTGCAACCACGGACAAATCTAGCCCTAATTTTAGAAACCAACCTAGCAAAAATAGCTACCTTCTGGGTACATTCTGAATTCCTGTTATTTAAAAGCAACTCCAATTTCTGAGCAGTATAGTAAAAGGTGGCTTGTGGAATTCTATTATTATTTTTAAAATTCTTCAACCATTCCCTGCTTGATTTGAGATTTTATAAGAAGCTCTCTCGCCTCTTTAGTCTTGGATATAATAATTATCTATACAGCGAACTCAAAAAGGCCTACGATATAATAATGGTGATAGTGATGTAATGTTGCAAAGCCACTGATCATGATAAAATGGTGGACATTGTTCACCATAAGGAGCCCTATGTTTATTGATTACATCGAAAAATATTACAATTAGCTGTAGAAAGTTGTATTTAAGCAAAACTCAGTCATGGAAACTCCCACTGATATCTAGACTCCAATGAATCAAAACTAGTATGGCCCTGATAGAACACCTCAGTCAAGTAATGATGCAGTATACAATGTTGTAAAAGGCCATGCTTCTTATCTCTGAGAGGTAATTTTGAAACTGCTCCATGTAATCCATACGTAGCCTCACTATGAACCTGATGCTTCTATTTATAGATGGCCCATATAGACAAGTAATACATTATTAAACATAAAACTGAACTGATAACATAAACCCTCATTGGCTTATTTGTTATTCAGTAGCATCCAGCACATTATTATGGTGATTATCATCATAATCACCATTATTGTCAGAACACTAACTTAGTGAAATAGCCTCAGATTATGTTGAAGTGTAATAGCACTCTCTTCTATTCAGGGTGAGTCTGGCAAGAATGGTGCCAAAGGAGAGTCAGGTGCCAGAGGAGAACGTGTAAGTGTTTTTCTAAATATTCCTTTAATACAACATTGTGTTTTCCAAACTTCTTATTAACAGGCTGAATGCTCTGCCTCCTACTAAAGCAACATTCCCATTGAACTCAGTGGGAATTTTGTTACTGCAATGGCCACCTCGATCAGCTGCATTAATTATTCTTCAAATAATTTCATTGCTAGGGTGAAAATGGAATTCCTGGTGCAGCTGGTCCTCCCGGTGAAGAAGGCAAGAAAGGTGCTCCTGGTGAATCAGGCACAAATGGTGTACCAGGAACTCCAGGAGAAAGGGTAAGTCATGGCAGGAGACTATGGATAAAAACAAACAAGACACTTTCCACTGTGGCCTGCTGTAACCCATGCATGACTCACCAGCACATGTAGTCCCGGTGAGCAGGTAGGCAGCAGGTCTGGGATGCATCTTCAGGAAAATCTCTGAAGCGCAGCCTGGGCCAATGGCTGTCCACGTATGGGCCAGCATATTTGTTCAGGTTGCCATGACCATGCACCATAGCTGGTTGCTATTGCTGCACGTCATGGCGGTGTGCTCGGAGCGGGGGTGGCCACCCACACATTTATTTATTTATTTTATTTCATTTATACATAAACTTTTACCTCGCCCTCTCCTGCCTACCCAGGTCATGCAGGTGGTGGAATAGTTCTCCCAGTGGCAGCCACGTTTGCTTCCTCCCAGAAAGTGGTGCCAGCAGTCCCTGGCCTCCCGAGCCAGGCCAGGGAGCTGCCTTGCTGCCTGCACATTTATTTTTACCCTATGTAGTTACATCATACTTTTAAATAGGTATAGTCCGGGACCAAAATCTAGGATTCAAACCACGATAGATTGGGGTAATTTTATTCCAGCTCTGCACTGAATCAAACTTCCAGATGTGCGCATGCCAAACATTTTGGAGATCAGGACCCCACCTGGACCATTGTCCATGTTGATTTATAAACACTTTCAAACTGTCCTTTGTTGCTAATCAGATGAGAATTATTCTTCTCTATCTGGTGTTCCCTCCCAGACTTTGGAGTTTCAGTGGAATAAACACAACAAGAGAGCAGAAATATATACAATGACATCTACAAGGGATTGTAAAAAGAACCTTAATAGTGACAACTTTTAATACCCCCCCAATCAAGTAGCAGAGATGCAGTGTGCTAGAAATAAAATCTGACAGATCTGCAGCCCTTGAAAGTGTACAATTAGGTAGGGATATTGTATTTTTAGGATTGTTAGCTGACAATTGTTTCAGTAGTTGCTTAAGCAATTAGGTTCTACAGGTTTGTGTATAATTTTCTTGAATTAACCGTAAAAAGAAATTATTTAAGCACAATCAGCAGTGAAACCTGATGCTTATTTTGGCTCCTATTCTGAAAGCATTACTCAGGTGCAAGTCCACTTCCTGCAATGGAGTTTGCACCAATCAAATTCTTTGAGGATCAGGTTGCCCAGCTCCTTGCAAATAGTAGGAAAATGGGAACGACAATTAATTCTGGATACACTTCTTTTCTTGAACATGTATGTAAGGAATCAAGGTCCCAGTCGAACCACCATTGCATTCAATACAAGGTCTCTTGTTGACTTCCAAAAGCACTGGATCAAACCAAAAAGTCTCCATCTTCTTCTTAGATATGTATATGAATTCCAGAACTCTATCTTACTTAGGGCTGAAAGGAATAGTAAAAACTTCGTTTACAAGTGTTTCCAAATTTCCAAGAACTGGCTCTGAGTGTTTGGATGGTCCTCGAAACCTGGACGAATGCTCGGTACTCAGTAAAATAAAACGAAATACCAAATATTTTCCAAGTACCGAGTCACCTTATATATGGGCAGGAAATGCCCCGTATGTTGTTCCAAGTACTGGACCAAATACCGAATATCAAATATTGAGTATGGAGTACCAGACCGATTCCTCTGTTACTCAGTACTTGGTAAAATCAAGTCAAATACCTAGATACTCAGTAAAAAATGAGTAATTTCAAATACTGAGTTTAAGCACCTCCTCCCCATCTGGGGGAGCCACAAGAACATTTGTTACTGTGGCTGGAGTTGACCAGCTAGGGGAAGCCCTCCCTCTCCCCTGGGTGGGACAGACATCCAGGTGGACATCTGTTAACACTCATGGTTTGCACCTTAGCCAACCATTGAGTCATTCTTTCTCGAACAATCCATACAAAAACAGCAACTTCATTCATTTCAGCCAGAATGGAATGTTGTTGTCTCACTTTATCTTTTTTACATAATCTTACTTATAATAGGTTGCTGAGAAGAATCATAGTTCATTTATATCATTTTTAAAGCTATTTTTATCTGTTTGTATGAACAGAATTCAGATCATCTTTTCAAGAAATCTGTAGATTTCCCCCCCCTTATTGCGTAGGTGGACAACAGGTATGCTCTGTTTGCTATTTCTTGACCCAAAAGACTAAAATGCCCATTTTCTTGCTTGGCAGGGTACCCCAGGTTTCCGTGGTCCAGCTGGCTCCAATGGGCTTCCAGGTGAAAAGGTAAAATCCCCCCATAAGTAAATTCACATTTCATGAAATTGAATACTGTTGTTTTGATCACAGCGTTTTTTCTTGTTGTGAATTTCCAACATTCTTATATGTTTTAATGTCAATTAAGGGTCCTGCTGGTGAGCGTGGTGGTCCAGGCCCTGCAGGCCAAAGAGGAGTTCCTGGAGAACCTGGTCGTGATGGCAGCTCTGGTCTTCCAGGAATGAGAGTAAGATAAATAATGTCTTACGGTGTGTGGGAGGGAGGGGGGTACGATAGTATGGTCTTTTAACCAGAATGCCAATGAAATCAAACATTTTCGATGCTCCCAGGCAATACAAATAGCTACTTTATGAATTAATTAAATGTGCACCTGCAATTCCTGGCTGTGGTTAAAATGAAGTCCTAAGTGTCATAAATGAGCTTCTTATAATACGATTTCCATACCAGGTTTGCAAGTCCAGCAGAACTATTTGATTCCCCTGTAGCTGGGTGTCAGAATCCCATACATATTTGCACGTACATATAGCAAGTGGGAAATTCCAATGTGTTCCACACTTAACTTGGCCTTTCTCTGGGCCACTTGGTTTACAAAGCCATATGTATTTGGGAGAGAATGTCAAATTGTTCTGTCTGGATTTAGGCCTACAGTAATTAAACGCCTAAAAATTAATTCACAGGAGGACTATGTGCTGGTAGGCACAAATATCAGTAAAGTACAAATAGCAAGTGTTGATAACAGATACTTCTAAAGGCGTTAATAGATAAGAGATTAGCCTGCTGGAGTCCAGGGTTGCTTCGTGGAGCCCCCATGCAGCCGCCTCTCATAGGTTTCATGTGATGAACCAGACAGATGGGCAGATGTTCCTCCCGACTGTTCTCATCTCCCCACCCAGGACTTAGTGAAAAATGATTGCACTGATTACCTAAATCATCTCAAATCAGTTTCCTTCCTAAAAACTATTAAATTATACCTTTTTAGAGCATATTGAAAATGTTTTGGTTCCTGAAATAGCTATATACTTGTTGGGATACTTACCACAGAATGAGTTGAAATCTGGTGAAATGAAGTATTGATTTTCCATTTTCTTGTGAAATTGGAACAACCTCTTAAATTAGAAAACAGATTGTTTGGAACTAACACTGTGACTCAAATTAAACTCTCCCCACATAGAACAATTCAAGCAATATTCGATTCAGAATTGGAAATTAATATATATATATATATATATATAATTTTTTATCCTCATATGCAGGGTTTGAATGGAAGTCCAGGAAGCCCAGGATCTGATGGAAAAACAGGACCTCCAGTATGTATATGTATAAATATGTGGTAGTGCTTTCATTATGCTTGGCTCTGGTTTTGCTTTTGACCATATAAATGTACAATGACTCTAGTAATTGGAAACACTGGAAATACACTGGCATAAAATCCGAAACAGGCTCACTGGAGTGTTCTGCTTCTTTAGAGGTCCTTTAACAAAGCATTATACTGTGTATGCTTATTGCTTTTCATTTTAATAGCAATCGCCAAACCTGCTCATGCAAGATTTCTATTAAGGATATGCAAACGTGGTTCAGAAGTTCAGAGTTCAAACCGAACTCTAATAGTTCGGTCGACTGAACCGAACTTTTGAACTGAACTCAATTTCGACCGAACTGTTCGGTCAAATCCGAACCAGTTTGGAAGGCCAAAAACCCCAGTTTTGAATGTACGAACTCGGTTCGGAAGTCTGGAATTCCTGAAATAGCTTTCGAACCGAACTCGATTTTCAATTTTCGAACCGAACCGAATCGAATTTCCAAACTCGGTTCTGTTTGCACATCCCCTGTTCACATCGGCAATAGTGGAAGGTCGCTATTTAGGAGTGCCATATCAAGATCGTTTTTGCCAATCCTGCTCCCTGGGACAGTTGGATATGGTGGAACATATTTTGTTCTCCTGCCCTAGATATGAGAGAATCAGGGCTAAGCTCCTCCTAGCGCTTAGGGAAGCACAGAGATCGCGTCCTTTTGCCCAGGATCTTAGACTGTGTTTGGATGCCAGAGTAACTGTATTAACTTATGCCGTTGCAGTATTTGGTAGCTTGGTAGCTCGAATACGATCTGCTCAGGTTAGTGGAAGGGTATAGGGGGATTCTAAGAAATTAGTTCTTTATGACATAGGGAAGGAACCTTTGGATGGTTATGCATTATCTAATTTGCTTCTATTGATTGATGGTTGTTTTAATATGTGTGCAATATGTGTGTAATTTTGTTACGGATATTGGTTTTTTAATTTTAGTGTATTTTGTTTAGCCAATAGCTTTATTGTTGCGGCAATAAAGTTTATTATTATTATTATTATGAGGAATTAAGGGGCAAGGTTGTTGGGGCACTCAGCTACTCCCAGGCTAGACAGCCTTGGGTTGAATCGCAGGCATTATGCCTGGACCCCTGGGATTTTGACTTATCCCGGTCCGTGGCAGTATTTGGGAATATAGTGATGAAGGACCGAAGGCGAGAGGTGTTGTGAAGGGAACAGGGCTAAGGAAGGATGGCCTGATTATTGTAAGTAGCCCGTCTGGTGTTGGCAGTCTTAGCGGGGGAATTTTGGCTTTGTATTATGACCAAAGTACCCAAAAGGTATTTCAGTCCGGTATTATTGATACTATATTTGGAGCTTGAGAGCAAAAAATATTTTATTTGTTTTTTCTGTATGATGTCAAGGGATATATTTCCCTCAGAGCCTATAGTTGGGGATTGCATTTTTGTATTTTGTATATTCTGTGTATGTTGTGGTGGACAATTGCCAACAACTTTTAAGTTAAGGCAAATAAAGGTTATTTGATTTGATTTGCACATCCCTAATTATTATGAACCAAATATTCTTCCACGGAAGTCTAGTTGCACTCCTTTGCTCAAAAAAGCACAAAAGTATATTTAAAATGAAAAGTTAGATGAACTAACAATGTATTTTCTTCTGTTTAACTCACAATATTACAATTATTCCTGTAGCTTTTCCTATTCCTCTTTTGTTCATTAATCACTGATTTCTTTGAATGGTCTCTTCACCTCTAATTTGTTTGCATCAGGGTAATCAAGGAGAATCTGGCCGATCTGGTCCTCCAGGTCCAGCAGGTCCACGAGGACAACCAGGCGTGATGGGTTTCCCAGGTCCTAAGGGTAATGAGGTTAGTGTAATTTCTTGAACTTGAGAATGGGCAATGTCAATGTCTTGTGTAAATCAATGTCTCCATTAACTTCAAAGGTGTCATTCTGATTTATACAACCTGATCATCATGGCTTTGCGTCTATGAAGCAATCCTATTAGCTAGATACAAACAGAAGCATTTATTTTAACTCTGGCTGAGGCTGATCTTTCTTCATCTTTTTTTTTTTTTTTTAAAAAGGGTGCACCTGGTAAGAATGGAGAAAGAGGTGGTGCTGGACCTCCTGGAGCACAGGTCAGTTACATTTATCAGCTTCTTACATTTACCAGCTTCTCTTTAGAAATTATGCCCCAAGTCTCCTGTATTTTCAGTCCTTTTAAAAATTACACTGACCCATAACTAGAAGCTGTGCTTTTCATTTAATAGGGTCCACCCGGAAACAATGGCGAAACTGGTCCCTCAGGTCCTCCAGGATCTGCTGTGAGTAGAACCATCCTTGTATTTTCTATAAGTGGTGCATGCTTTATTAATGCTTTCCAAACTTTTTCAGATGTCATAACATAGTGTTCAGCAAACAGACTGCAAATCACATCAGGAAGCATTCTCTTCTTAAATGGAGAGAGAGATAGCCAATTAGTTAGGAATAGAGGAATGGCTGCTGGATTGACTTGTACCTTTTGTTTTAAAGAACTCAGAAGATTGTAAAAACTAATTATGGAGCTATATGCTCCAGTGGTGCAAATCGCAGAGTTTCAATAAAGCTACTATAGCTGTACTTATTTACACCACTCAAGCTAGCCATTATACTGTTGACTGGGGATATATTCCCTTTGACTCCAAGGAAGTCAAATGCTCTTCAGATTACATTTCCTTTGACCCTACAAGAGCCAGTGTCCTAAGTGACCTTCAGGATCCAATCTAATATCTATGCAGAGAGTCTTTCTGTTAATATTTAGCCACAGATAAAAAATGTGTTTGAAAAGGAAAGGATTAAGTTGCTAGAAAGAATAAAAGCTAGACTAGACTAGTGAATTTAATAGATCAAGGGAACCTACACATGCTTGCCAGAACTTGTTATATCAAGGAGTTATTTTCCTGAAGAATAGGGTGAGTACCAGTATCTTTAATGGTAAAAATGTAGTTTTATTTCTAAAATGGAACTGGCTTCCCCCGCTCAGTCTGAGGAAACTAACATGGCCTAAAGTTTTCCTTTCAGTCAGTGGAGCACAAAAATTGTTGTCAAACAATCTTTCCCTCTATCCCACTCATGCAGGTCTTTGCACATTTGAACCCTTTTATGTACAAGCCACACAAGCAAAAAATAGAAATGTTTATGGTAACTTCAATAGGTTGGGAGCTTTGAGGAATTTTTGGTAACTTTGAAAATCTTGATGACAGGCTTGATTCTATAGACATTATTCACATAAGACATCCATTGACTTGTAGGAGGTTCCAGTGAGTAAAGTTTACAGGACAACATGACTTTGTATGCAACAGAGGGTATTTTCAGACGTTACGAGATCACAGTGAACCACGGTGAATACCCACCTGTGGCCACTGTGACTCGAAAGTATGTTTGGCGGCCGCCAGATGTTCGCCACGGTCAATCTGCACAAGGGGTCAATTTGAACCACGCTTCCCGGGCTAGCCGGGGGAATGTCCTGGGAAGCGTGGTCAAATGGACCCCCGGCAGGGACCAAAAAAAAGTAACGTCTGGCCGCTCGCCATGGCCCGGGATCACCGGCGGGATCCCGGGCCGTGGCGCATTCGTCCGGATGCGGCGGCTGCATTGGCCCCGCCGCCCGCCCGTCTCCTCAGAGGGTGGGCAGCGGGGTGCGTGGAGGGGGCAGGGCCATGCGGCCGCACGCTGTGCCGCGCGGCCCTGCCCTCTCCCGGATTCCCCACCGGGATCCCCCCGGCACGTCTGATATGGCGTGACGGGGTGACCCCGGCGGGGAACGAATGGGTTGATTTCGGTACGGGGCCAACGGGCCCCGTAACATCTGAAATCACCCAGAGTTCATTCATATAAAGAGTTTAATATTTTGCTTTTAAAATCAAATGAGGATTTTATATTTTGTCTAGGAGCTGCACACAAGTTGCTCGATGTCTTATATCTTCAGGGACTATTGTGCTCATTTGAAAGTGGAGGAAGGAGTGGGTTATAATAGGCAGATCGTAGTCATTCTCTTATGGACTAAAATAATGATGAACAGGACTGGCCTTAGAATTAGCGGGGTCCAGGGTGAAGATTAAATATGGGGGGCCTTGTGGCCCCACACCCTCCCCCATGGCCCTGCCCCATAAGGGGCACCATCCACAGAATCCTAGAGGTGATTGTGTTTGTGGCCCCACTGGAAGGGAGTAGGGTCCCTGTACCTTGCCCTGGTGGAAACTGTGGGCACTGTCAGGACCCTGGAAGTAGAGAGAATAATGGGGCCCAGGGTGTTCACCACAGGTTGCCATCTGGTAAGGCTGACCCTGATGTAGATTTATTGTGGGATTTTTTGTTTGTTTATTTTTTTATTTTCAGGGTGGCCCTGGTGAGAGAGGAGAGCCAGGAGCAACAGGCCCACCTGGTTTCCAGGTATTGTTTATTTCTCTTGTATTAATTCTTGTATAGCTACCACTATTTAACAACAGCAACAGCAACAGCAACAACAACAACAAAGATAAATCCAATAGGGCTTTAAATGTTTACAATGATCAACCAATTCAATAAGTTCACTTCTCAGTATCTGACAATCAAAACTTTATAGAGCATGAAGTTAGATCAGCAAGGCCCCTGGTTTCCATAGGTGATTGATAACTATCGATGGGGGGGAGGGGGCAAAGTTGTGGGGGCTGGGAATAGGAGCTGGGCAGGGGTTATATATGGCTTCCAAAAATTAGTGGGAACACATGCCCCCCCATGAGTCACCTATGCCTGCACCTGATTCTCTTGGTATCGAATGTATTGTTGGTGACTTGCAAAATATAGTGGGTGTGTGCCAAAGTTTGCCATGACACCAGGAAAGGAATACTCCCTCTTGGAAATTTTTCACTTGAGTAGCAGGCTTTGGAATAGCTTCTTCTTTTCTCAAAATAATATCTGCAGTGTCTACATATTGTGGAGCACGTAGGAACGTTTAGTAAGTAAGTATCTTTTCTTCCCCTAGGGATTGCCTGGTAGCCCAGGACCATCAGGAGAGAATGGAAAGCCTGGTGAAGCAGTAAGCTACATTTGTATTTTTAAGAAACCAAGAAATTAGACCAAAAAATGTATGAGTGACAAACAATGCTCTCTGGGTTCCCTTTTCAGAAGCACAAATCCTGAAATACAGAGGAATCTGTAGAAATATACCTTGTAGTATGCAGACCTTTAGCAAGCGCCTTGTGCCTTCCATGCAAGGAATTATTGTGGGGGGTGACAGAAAACAGAGAAGCCTGGTGGATTTCTTGGTGGAAATATCATGGTGGATCCACTCTCCAAATTCTCACCTCCCAGAGCAGGATGATGTGGAACAACCAGTGAGGCTATTGCAATCATAAGGAACTGCACAAATCATTGTTTGGTTTTGAAGCTTTTTTCCTTCCTTCTCCCCATGAGGCAATCAGATATTTAGTGCTGAACTGAAAACAGCTGTTCCCAAACCGACAGGAAACCCCATTATGTTGAGAGCATTGCTGAACTTCAGTAGAATTTTCGAGTCTATGACATGTTTTGCAATTTTCTTACTTTCAGGATTGTGGGTGGTGATTTTTTTTGCAACTTCTATTATATTTTTGTACATTCCATAACTTTTTGGTATTTTCATGTTCTGGTCTCATTGCTTACCTAGCTCATGGCCCCATCCCCTTTTTGCCCCCAAATGCTCTTCTTCCAATCAGAGGGGTAGGGTATGGATGGGGTCAGCTATGTCTGGTCTGTGCATATTGTGCCTGCTTCCTTTTCCTGCCAATGTGCTGAACATACTAGCATGTACCAAAAGTACCAGCAGGTAGTACTGAAAGTACCCATAGGCATTCCTGAATGGGAACAAGTGAATGTGGCAAAAAAAACCCAGTAAGCTTCTGCATTGTAGGGGAGGCAGTGGATAGACTGTTTTTAACAAAAACAGTATTTGCTGCGAATTGTCATTTTGGTTGTACAGATATCCTCCATTTTGAATTTGCATTATCACATTGCTGGCACATATGAACTAACAGTAATTAAAGATGCAATTACCACCTCCTTCTCCCTCATAGATATTCCCTCAGCACACTCCAATTCAAAACCCATTCTATTTTGACACTTCCTTCGGCACTGCCACTTCTACAAGGCAACACTTTCAGGAATCATCATAATAACCGAACCTAATCAACATCATGTGGAACTATGAAACTTTGCCTGGCATTAACACTTCCCAAAGTAACACCAGAAGGAAAGAAGATGCTAGAGTGATGAAATGCCAAAGAGCACTCTTTTGTATAGGTTTGCTATATAAAATAGATGGGTTAATTAATTTTCTTTTGTTGCAAACAGGGACCAAGAGGTGAAAATGGTGTCCCTGGAGGGCCAGGTTCTAAGGTAAGTTATTTAATGATTGAATATGTGAGTTAGCAAAGACACATACAAAAAAATACTTACTTAGAATGGGCTCTGGAGAATGAGTAATGGGTGTTTCTTTATGTCAGGGTGAAAATGGTGTCCCAGGTGAGCGTGGTGGACAAGGTCCTCAAGGTCTTTCAGGAGCAAGAGGTGGGCAAGGTCCTCCTGGTCCAGAAGGTGGCAAGGTATCTAAAGGTTTACTTTGTATTTTGTGCATCCTTTATGTAATTTAAAAGGCGTTTCTATGCTTTGTGTCCTAATTGTTTTCCACTTATGTTTGTAGGGTCCTGCTGGTGCTCCTGGACCTCCTGGGAATGCAGGGTCACCTGGCTTACAGGGAATGCCAGGAGAGAGAGGAGGTGCTGGAAGTCCTGGACTGAAGGGAGAAAGGGTAACACAACTGCTTTTGTCATGTCATGATAATATTGTTTTAGCATTGTGCAGGTCAACCGCTTAGCTACTCGGTCACTCACTGTTAGCCTGAGTCCTGCACTTTCAGATGGTTTTAATAAAAGCTGCAGGTGCTCAGATTTTTCTGATAATGAGCCATTATAGATAAGCAGAACACAATATGTAAAATTCTTAGGTCTGAAATAGTGTAAAATCCCCATAGGAAACAAATGCCATTACATAGTGGCAAAGCAGATGTAGGTTAAATATTAGAAAGAATTTGCCAATTGTAAGAATAATTGGCTGATGGATCAAGTTGCTGAGGAATGTTGTGAGATCTTCACCATACATTTTTAAGAGAAGGTTGGATATATATTGGTCAGGAACAGTTTAGACAGAGGGCATCTTTAGACATAACAAAGATTTGGTGGCAAAACGCCTAAGGTCATGTTTGGCAGTTGTGTGTAAGCATCATAACAATCCCAACAGTTTGCTCACCCGTTGAACATACAATGTGAACACCATTGCATAACAAGGATAATTCGCGTGTTTCAGCTGAACACATGGCCAATGTTGTGTTTAATGATATCATGTGGCATGTTAGCAGGTACAACACAGGGAACGAGGTGGCAGCACTTGTGTGCTGAGATCAGGTGGTGAGCAAAACACCAATTTGCCCCAAGCTGGGCTGTGTGTCTAAGCAGTACCACATGGTGAACACAGGGCCAAACTGGTGTTCCTATCAAGGTCAAGATACACATTCAGACACCAGTTGATGTTATGTCTAAAGACACCTCTACGCAACCCTACAGGTTGTTGGACTTTATGATCCTTGAGTCCTCTTCGAACCTTATAGGTCTATTAATAACCTGAATTATCCTAATTTGCATCAGTTTAGGAGCTGGTCCAGTTTTTACTTTTTTTAAGATTGGATGGCTTTCCCCCCCCCCCCCCCCCTTGATTTCCCATGTTTGGTTTAGCACCATTCAGCAATCTGTATGATTTGAGTTCCTCTCTTGTACAATTGTGAGGCTTTTTGAAGTTCTTTTATAAATGTGTTTGTCTTTGGTTTGACAGGGAGAGCCTGGTGGTCGAGGTGGTGATGGTTTACCTGGGAAAGATGGAAACAGGGTGAGTATAAACTCTCACGTTGCTTAAACATTTCTACTTTGTGTGACTCGGCTTCTACAGCTGTTGGGCATTTCTTTACCACATGAATAAATTCTTCTATGTCAATGGCTGTCACTGATGTCCAGGTGCTTGTAGGAATTTATCTGGATAATTCAGTTCTGTTCTCTACAGAGGATACCTAGAAAGTAGGGAGAAGAATTATTGCCCTAAAATACCTGACTAAAGAGGGCAAAGAAGGAGAGAGAACAATATACAGACACAGGTCAAACACGCTCACCTTCCCACCCCACCCCCACCCCCCACCCCGCAATTCAGCTCCCTTTCACTCCTAAGCTTAATTTTTCACATAAGGATTCCAACAGGAACATTCTACATTCTATTCTGGTCAAAGCAACTTGGGCTATCATCAAGGGATGCAAGTGTGGTGTAAACGACTAAACGGGCTTAATTCTGACCAAAAAATAGTCATGGAGAATTCTCCTGGCATAAGAGATTTTTTGTGGTACACCTGAAGCAGATCCATGTCCTGTGCCTATGCTCCCAATTCTTTTCCAGCAAAGAGCACATGAAGGAGACATGGCAGAACTCTTTCTTACTATACTTAAAGGATGCTAAGTTTTTAGAACAAGCCAGGAGCATCGCTAACTATCTTCAGGACTAGCATTGATCCTGATAAGCAGGAAGCCAGATCTCAGTCCCTGACACTTTTTTGTGTGCTGAGCAATGTTCAGGTGAAGCAGAGAAAGTGACTCATTGGGTGAAGCCACACAAGACAGGGAGGGGAGGCTACCATGTCTTGGGTAGTCTTACTCCTCCCTGGGCAGCCATGCCATGCAACACAGTGCATCATGTGGTTGGTAGATGCCAGACGTTCACTACATCCTAGGGTGAGGCAAACAGCTAGTTGCTACATGACACGTCCTCAGAAAAATTCTGGTCATATGGGGTAAGGCTGCCCAGGCTGAGGCAACTCATGTGCTCGGCTGCATTGCGAAGCCTTGAGTTACAGGTGCTATTGCCTGTCATGCAAGGCCACATCACAGCTTGGGGCAGGATTTTAGTCTGTCTTGGGGAGGGAGGCAGGGCAGGACTGGACGCCTGCTTGTGTGGCCAGTGCTACAGCCCATGCCAGCCGTGGCGGTAACTCCGGCAGCAGCCAGCTGAGCTGCCCAGCTTCCCCGCGACCATGAGCCCAGTTCCCTATTGTTGCCTTGCAGTGTGGCTGCAGCACTTGCCCGCCACAGGGCCATGTGGGAATTAGGCGCCCGCAGTTCATGTGGCTGCACCCACTGAGTTCTGTGTAGAATACTTATTTAGCATACCGGTATAGCTATCCAACAGCTAGCTAAAATATGACTTAGCGCATCTGATGAAAATAGTAGATATGAAAAGACAGCTGATCTGAGACTTCTGCTTGCAAATGTGGTAGGTTTTTTTTAAAAAAAAGAAAGAAAGATTTTCATTTTTACACAGCCAATAGTTATTAGACCGTTCCTTTCCTGGTTATTGATTCCTATCATGTCAATTCAACTGGATTGTTAAAGTCCCATTGAATTCAGAAGTATACAAAAGTAGTCCCCCATCAGTATTATAGGATTTTTAAAAATGGGGTAGGCACTGCAGAACCAAGAGAGATTAGATAAATTGTCTAAAATATTTTTTGACGAATTGATCAATCGATGTCTAAAACAATAAATGCTATATGCAGACAGTTCCTTTTGAATGGAAACTTCAAATTAAATGTCTAGCATATATGAATTGATTAATTGATAGCCCTCTGTATACGTGTGGGTAAAGTTTATTTATTTATTTATTTATTTATTTACATTTATTGGTCACCCCCTCATGCCTACGGCATCCTGGGGAGGCTCACAGCAAATAAAACAATAATAAAAACTCATAAAAACATCATCAAATAAGAATAAGTAAAAAGTAGCCCCCCCAACGTTTACTATACACCCCCCCCCAAATCCCTCCCACCCTAAACTCCCACCCTCCCCTCCGAAGGCCTGGGTGAACAGCCAAGTCTTACAGGCTCGACGAAAAGCCATCAGATCTGGGGCCAGGTGAGCTTCCTCCGGGAGGGAGTTCCATAGTTGCGACCTGGCCACCAAGAACGCCCTCTCCATTGTGGCCCCCCATTTAACATGGGGGACCTCCAAGAAGGTGCCCCCAATAGACCACAGGGATGAGGGGCCCAGACCATATAGGGCTTTATAGATCAACATCAACACTTTGAATCTGTCTCGATACACTATAGGCAGCCAGTGCAGAGTGAGGAGCACAGGTGTTATATGCTCCCACCGCCTCATCCCTGTAAGGAGACGGGCTGTCACATTCTGCACCAGCTGCAGCCTCCGAACCAAAACCAGAGGAGCCCCACATAGAGTGTGTTGCAGTAGTCTAGCCTTGAGGTGATGAAGGTGTGAATAAGAATGGCCAGGTCGGGCCCAGAAATGTATGGGCAGCTTTAGCCACCACCTCCACCTGCTGATCCAGACGGAGGCCTGGATCCAAAACCACCCCCAGACTCTGAACCTGTTGGACTATGGGAGGGCAGAACCCCCCTACCAGAGGAGCTGGCACCTCCCTCACCCTACCCACCACCATCACCTCCGTCTTATCACGATTGAGTTTCAATCTGCCACAGCCTCCAAACATTCAGAAACAGCAGGGTCTGGGTCGGTCGAAAATGAGAGGTACAGCTGAGTATCATCAGCATATTGGTGACATCGTACCCTGAACCCTCTCACGATCTCCCCCAGGGGCTGCATATACACATTGAACAAAAGCGGAGACAGGATTGAACCCTGCGGAATGCTGCAGGTCAAAGCCCGGGAGTTTGATGTTTCAGCTTCCAGAACCACCTGCTGACTTCTCCCCGAGAGGAATGAGTGAAACCACTCAAGGACAGTCCCGTCCAGACCCCCCCAGGTCTTGCATCCATCTCAGCAGCAGCCCATGGTCCACGGTATCAAAAGCGGCCAGGAGATCTAACAGGATCAAGAATGTAGAACATCTTGCATCCATCTCCCGGCGGAGATCATCCACCAAAGCCACCATCGCCATCTCAGTACCATAGCCGGGGCAGAACCCGGACCGAAAAGGGTCAAGGAAACTGATACGGTCCAGATGCGCCTGGAGCTGCAGAGCTACTGCCAGTTCAATAACCTTCCCTAAAAAGGGAAAATTAGAGACAGGACAGTAACTGGTGAGTGCATCCACATCCAGCAAAGGCTTCTTCAGCAGGGGGCACACCACAGCCTCCTTGAGACTGGGTGACAACCTCCCCTGTCGAAGGGACGCATTAACCACCCTCGCCAGAACCAACCCCAAAGTCTCCCTAGAGGCTTTCACCAACCAGGACGGGCATGGATCTAATTCACAACTTGTGGCTCGAACAGACCCCAAGACATCCACCGCATCAGCTGGTGTCACTTCCTGAAACTCCTCCCAGAAAGATCGACCAGACGGTGCCTCCATAACCTCACGCTCCTCACCTACTGCATCCAACCCGGTGTTGAAATTACTCTGGAACTGAGCGATCTCTTCTGCAAAGTAGATGGCAAACTCCTCACAGTGGGCCTGGGACAAGTCCCTGTCCAGGTGGAGGGAGGCCGGACTGGCCAGTCCCTGCACCACCCGGAACAGCTCCACTGGACGTGACTTGGCAGATGCTATGAGGGCAGCAAAGAATTCCTTCTTTTCTGTCCTCACAGTCTCAACATATGACCACAAATGGGTCCTATGGAGAAATTGGTCAGATTAAGAGCGAATCCGATGCCAGTGTCGCTCTAGTCTCCTGTCTACCCGCTTCATACACCGCAGCCCCTTGATAAACCAAGGGGCCTTGTGGTGAGAAGATGGAGGCAGGGGACATCTAGGAGCCACCCTGTCGATGGCCTCCCCATTGACAGGATTAAGTGGAGGATTGATTTCCACAGAGTTCATATGCCCGTGATATTCTCATTATGCCAACAGTTCAATCATTATTCAGATCGGACAATCTAGAGACTAATACCCATTAAAATTAATGGAAAGTCTTCCCTATTGGATACAAGATCAAAATATATACCCAATCCATCTAATTGTCTCAATATTAGAGAAATGTAGAACAATGCATCTTAGTTGTAGATTTATTTATTTATTTATTTATTTATTGTTAAGAGACATGTTTCTATTGAGGCAGACACACAAGCTTTGTTTATGATAGTAAGTAAGAGTAACATCGGAGTGCTTCAATGGTGACTAACTTGTTTTCTAATTTTGTAGGGTCCTGCAGGTCCTATTGGGCCCCCTGGTCCAGGTGGCCCATCTGGAGATAAGGTATGGTATATTCTGTAGAAATGAGAGACATCCGTATAAAAGCATGAGATTTTCTCCTTGAATAGAGACAAATACTAAAATAATCATCTGTCTTTTCCTCTAGGGAGAGGCTGGTGGAGCAGGCCCACCTGGTCCAACTGGTCCCCGTGGTGGTCCTGTAAGTGATCATAAAACACAAATAGGTTCTTTCACTTTGAACAACTTCAACTCTGCTCTGAACTGATTTTTTTTTCAGAGGAAATGCATCCTGATATTTTGTGGTGCCAAACATGTCAAGCCCATTGATTTTAATTGGATTCATGGGTGATCTGCAGGGTTCCTAGTTTTCCGTTTAGCACAGAAAAACATAGAAAAGCATGGAATTCGTGGGTTTTCTGGGAAATTTCTGCCTGCAAAAGCTCATTGGCAGCAGTGGCAGTGGCAGTGGCAGTGGCAGTAGTAATTTAAAGGAGATGGAAGCTCTATGGAGGTTCTGGTGTGCGCCTGAGTCCGAGAGAAGAGTTTTGGCGTGAGAACACAGCCGCATCTGGCTTTTAGCAAGGCAGAGGTATTTTGAGGTCTGTGCTGGGGCTGACGGAGAAAAGGGAATTGAAGCAGCACCCACACACACACCTGCGGACATTTGGGATTCCATGCCAGGGCTGGCTGGTGTGGGATATTGTTTTATTTTGTTATTTGAGTGGCAGTAACAACCAGTGCATCAAATTGTAACCAAAAATTGAATAATTTTCAATAAACCCTTTTTAATATTAACCGTCAAAAATGCAGATTTTGGTGTTTTTAATCAGAGAATTTAGGGTTTTTTTCCCCAGAGAATTTCTTTTTTTTTTTTGGCACAGAAAACTAGGAACTCTGGTGATCAGCACTTTTGAAATTTGGATGAATTGTTTGTAATCTGTGTCATTATGTGGGGTGAGGGGAGGAGTTAAAGACACACATAATTTAACACACTGCATGTAGATTCTTTAACTTCAGCTGGTGCATAAAGTTAAGCTGGAGTGTAAACATTTTCAGGAACAGGGAATTAGATTTGTTCACTAATTTGCATTTTTATTTTATTTTTTAAAATTCAGTTTCAAAATTTACTATTTTTATGTTGTTACATTTCAGCAGGCCAGGTTCTGATCTCAATGAGACCAGTGTAAATCTGGAGTATCTCAATGGAGGACTTACACTTGGGTGTAACTGAGATGCAAGTCCAGCATGTTATTTTTCATATACCATATATGTCATCATGAAAATAATGGAAATATAAAGTTCAGGAATCATATATAAGTTTTGTTTCACACATTATCATAATACAGATGCTTCACAATACACTTCTCAGATACTGGAGAAGAGAAGCTTAATTTTCATTTTTACCTCTCTGATATGTTTGTTTTCTGCAGGGTGATCGAGGTGAACAGGGTTCTCCTGGTCCTGCTGGTTTCCCTGGATCTCCTGTAAGTATGTGTAACAGGGCCATGCCCTGCTAGGGTAAGTTCTTGCAGGATCACTTCCCATGAACCAGTCCACAGTCTTTGCTTCTCTTTTAGTGCTCTTTATTTACAGTGTCAATCTCCCTTCCAACATATATCCCTTCAACATATATATATACGCGCGCGCACACACACACACACACACACACACACGTTCCCATTAACTATACATCTAACTTCCCATTCCCGATCCCCTCTGGTCTGTCCTATTTATTCTCTGCCCATCAGATTCTCTCCCTTACCTAAGACCCTCCAGCTTCAACCAGCTTGGCCCCTACCAGCTAGGTTCCAGGGTCAGCCCTTTGGGCATTTAGGGCTGGGTCCTTCCCTCTGAGTCCCCCTCTCCTAAGGCAGAGCCATCAGACTTGCTGCCTCTCCCTGGTGGTCCCCACATGTGAGCTCTTCAGCTCACCTTTATAAACTGAGGCTCTGCTGACTTATTCAAACACCCCCAGCTAGAGCCACTCAGTGAACCTTAATCGCTGTCTCTGCTATTGGCCTCTTAGAGGGCCAGTTGGTTGCCCAAACTCAGCTCGCACCCTGAAGCGACATACCCTGGCCCTTTGATCCTGATCCTGCAAGGACTTGCATGACTGTATCACAGTATGAAAGGAAGGTTGCTAGTTTTATTTTTTGCCCTGGTGCTCTCTCACCTTATCCTTGCTTGCCTTAATATCATTTAAATACAATATACAATAACCTCTCTATTCCTTTCCACTAAAGCTTTCAATAGGGAATTATTTAGTTCCTATAAAAGTAGGCACTGAACTTCCATTAACTTTGAATGAAAGCTGGGTACAGCACTATCTTAAACGTTTGCAAAAATCCCTCCTCAGATGGATATAGCTGATAAAAAACACTCTTATTCAATCTCATTACTTTTTAACATTTGGAATTTATAACAATTTATTTTGATCCAGGGACAAAATGGTGAACCTGGTGGAAAAGGAGAGAAAGGCCCAGCTGGGGAAAGAGGCGAGTCTGGTCCACCTGGAGCTGGAGGACCTCAAGGAGGCCCTGGTGCCCCTGTAAGTATTCACCATTGCCTACAATCTTGTAAACTTCTCTATCATTGGGTATTTTCAGACGTGATGGGGTGGCTTTCGCTCCATCATGGAATCACCCCTGTGATTCCCTGCTGGGATCACTCCAGCATGGCCAACAGACACGCTGCCGGTACCTGGTGTGGAATCGGGGATGGGGCGGGGCCACGTGGCGCAACGTGCGGCCACAAGGCCCTGCCCTCCCCCATGCTTCCCCGCCACCCACCCTCTGGGGAGACGGGCAGGCGCCACAGCCAATGGGGCCACAGAGCCTGTCCGAAATGACCACGGCCCGGAAACCCACCGGGGATTCCGGGACGTCGTTGCCATTCAGATGAGATGGGCCCCTTCATCGCGGCGGGCAATCACATTCCCCACGTGATCAGTGCCGGCCCCATGAGTTCAGCCGATCGCATGGTGAATGTGATTCCCCACCACAATTGAGCGTGGTGAACATCTGCGGGGGAACTTCCTGTTCCCCAACAGACGTTACGGGACCATTCCCCACCACAGGGTATTGACTGTGGTTGAGCATGGTCTCGTAACATCTGAAAATACCCATTGTTACTGGAACTTCTTATTTCTAACCGTGTATCTCAAATATAAAATTTTTAAAACCTTATCGGTTGTATGGGGAAGGGATTACTTTTTTATGGCATAATGTTGTCTCCATTTGCTATAGGGCCCATCTGGTCCACAAGGAACTAAAGGCGAGCGTGGTAGTCCAGGTGGTCCCGTGAGTATTATTTTTTTCTGTCAACCCATAGTTGGTAGGTGTGCTGCTCAATACTACCACTCCAGCACAGTTCAAAATAAGCAGAGGTCAGTTGTGGCCTTGAGCTTTCCCATGTAAATTCTCTAACGTGGAAGGAATTTGGAATAAGATGCCTTTTTTTTCATAAGGTCTATTTCAGTGAACTTATTTTAATTTTGGAGGTTCTCTTTGGAAGTCTCTCCAAGACCATAAGTTAGAATCTCAGCTATAGCTGGGATCATCCAGTATAAAATATTAACATCTGCACTAAACTGGTACTGCAGAAATTAATTGAAGCTTTTACAAAATGGCTAAATATCACAGAGTTGCTTTCAGTTCTCTTTCTTTGCATGATGTGCTTGTCATCATATGAACACTAATGTAGAAATGTGTTATCTTCTTACATTCATGCACCAAGCAACTCCACTGCACATTATCCGTATTAATTTCTTAATCGGAGGTATTCATTTCGTGTGTAAATTAATATAGCCATTTCCAAATTTTTAATGTCTTTTTGTTAATTATATTTGAAAATTTCCCACTAACATTGTTCATCTGTTGTAGGGTACAGCAGGTTTCCCTGGTACTCGTGGTCTGCCTGGTCCTCCTGGTAACAGTGTAAGTATTAAAAGTGTTACGTTCTCCTTATCATGAACGTACATCTATATCAGCACTAGAGTTGACATTAAAAAGATGCAAGAGACATTATTTATTTATATTTATTTATAAAATCATTTAATACCCCGCCCCTCCTGCTCCAGCAGCCCAGGGCAGCTTACAATATTAAGTTCAGATTATACTGAATCTGAAATTTCTTCTGTGTCTTAGTTTGAAGTTTAGAGAAATTGGCCTGTTTCTTCTTCACATTCCCTGGGATAACAATTATTTTTACTAATTATCTTGCTAGCCATCAGCTTCTTTTAGTGCCTGCTTTAAAGCTCATTGAAATCAAAATGGGCTTTATAATCTTCACCATGAAGGTAGGAGAAACACTAGTGCACATTATCCATTAGGGGTGTGCATTTCATTTTATTTCCCAATTGGGAAATTTCATTTTAGTTATTAGGGAAACAGAAGTGAAATTTAGTGCAAACAAAATTCTGTTTGCTAATTTCATTTTTGTTTTGCCTCTCAGACTGGCTGACGTGCTTGAAAGGCAAGCGGTCTGTCAGGCTCTCTTTCACTTTGAAAGACTGCTTCCTGGCCCCCCTCCCCATCTCCCATCTCCCTTCAAAGGGACAGGGATCCAACCTGACAGCTGTGGCTAGCCCAGTTTCTTGTCACTTTGAAAAGCCACTTCCCCCTCTCCAGCACCTCACATCTGTGAGGGGAGGAAAAGGCACCTGGACTTTCAAAGTGACAGAGAGCTGGCCCTGGAGCTGTGAGGTACTGGAGAGAGGGAAGCGGCCTTTCAAAGTGAAAGTAAAACAAAATTAAAACAAAACAAAAACTAAAAAAATTTTTTTACAGGGAAACTAAAGTAGGGTGGGGAGCTCAACAAATGTGTGGGTGGCCAGCCCTGCCGCCACTCTGCTTCCAGCACCCCGCACCCCACCATGACAGACACCCATGGTGACCAGCCTTGGCGGTTGGCCATGGTGGGCCCTGCCCCAAAGCAGAAATGGTCGGGCTGTACACAGGTGCTAGCCAGCGTTGGCCCACGTGGAAGGCCCTTGGCCCAGGCAGTGTCATTTTCTGAGGATGCAGCCCAGATTCTAGCCACCTATCCACCCTGGGGCAGTCCTGGACCAACATGTGGCAGCACATAAATGCATGTGCCAGTCAGTACCGGGCCACATCAGGCTACCGTCACATTTATTTTTACGTAGAGTGTACTTTTATCTGCAATTACTGTCCAATAGCAAGATGTGGCATAATAAAAGTTCCTACATTCTAGAACATCCTGACACTTTCCCAACAGACTTTGCTTAACTATTTCATATAACTTTTCAATTTGAGTTCCAGTGAGCAGTAAAATAATCACGACTTGGAACACATTAAGAATATGCCCCAGTAAATAATAGACTGTGCTGTAGATCTCCTAATTCACCCTCAGATACAGTTGCAACTTGATTTCTCCATTTGTAAATTTTTCAGACAATCACTTTTATAACCCAGGAATGCTTTGTCTACTCTTGCCTTCTCCAGCACTGCTTTGCCAGCTCAATGAATTGTATGACTGTTAGGGATGGGTGAACAGATCGTGGTTCGGGTTCGGCCGTTTGGTTCGGATTCGTTCGGTTCGTCCGTTCGGTTCGTCCGTTCAGTTCGTTCGTTCGGTTCATTTTCATTCGGTTCATTCGTTCGGTTCGTTCGCCGAGTTCGGGTTTGGCTGTTCGGTTCAGTCATCCGAACAGGCTGTTCGGTTGGGCCGTTCGACTGTTCGGTTCGGCCGTTCGGCTGTTCGGGAAGTGTTGTTATGGGGTTTTTTTGGTTTTTTATATGGTTTTTTGGTTTTTTATTGGGTTTTATATGGTTTTCTTTTGTTCTTTATTTGGTTTTTTGGTTTTTATATGGGGTTTTCTTATTTTTTTAATCTAATATATATATATCTGTCTACACTAAATCTAACTGCTATTAACTAATCTAAATGCTATGAACTAAATGGATTGTAAGTACACAGACCTATATGGATATATATATGGATATATATACATCCAATATATATGGGATGGGGGGGAATCACAAATAGAAGAGGAGTCTGTAGTGAAATACATACATTACATACTCAGTGAGTCTGTACAGTGCATAACACAAGGTTTCAGTTTATGGTTTAAGTTTCATTTCATTACAAAAGTGAAATGAAACTTAAAGCAATCTAAAAATCCTACTCAACGCCTGCTGTTCAGGAACAGTGACTAGCTCAGAAGGTGTTGGGAAGGGGGGAGGCAGATAATTAGTTTCGTTTCTTACAAGCCTCTCCACCCCTGGTGCCTGGAAGTCTGCTCCTCAGTGACTGACACCTCCCTGTAATGTTTGACCTTCCACTGAACCTTTTTTTGCCACCTGAACTCATCCGAACGCGATCCGAACTGACCGAACTGTTCGGCCATTTCGCCATTCGGTGTTCGGTTTGTTTGGTATGCTCATGTTCAGGTTCGGGTTCGAGTTCGGTCATCCGAACAGTTTGAGTTCGGGCCGAACTCCGAACTGCCGAACCGCGTTCGCCCATCCCTAACGACTGTACCAAAGTAATATTTGTATGACTCATCTGCCACACAAAATATTGTATTTTATATTATAGGGTAATCCAGGACCACCTGGCAATACAGGAACTCCAGGAAAGGACGGACCCCCAGGTCCATCTGGTAGCACTGGCCCACCTGGTGGTCCTGGACCTGCTGGTTCAAGAGGTGAGCCTGGCCAAGCAGGTGAAAAAGGCTCACCAGGTGGACGAGGAGAATCGGTAAGTAATCTACCTGGAAGTAGGTGATGGGTACAGGTAATAAAGACACAAATAGAAACTTAAAAGGCAAGCAATAATGTGAGATAGATGCTAGATTGTTTTCCTATAGTGTCTCAACTTGGCAATGGCAAGTTGATACCTCAACTTGGCAATGGCACTGATCCTAACTGATCAGGAATAGTATTGTCTAGCCTCTAAATGAAGCCCACTCTTTATGGTTGTGCTGCCTTTGGAATATCCCTAAATGTACTCTTCCTGCATGGAAATGCATTTCACATGCAAGAGCTTTCATTTTCACCATCTTTACTCCTGTTCTCTAATGCACTCTGGCGTGACACTTCGCTAATATGGATAGATTTAGTTTGGGAGCAAAAGCTCTATATTCTGGAACTCATCACTTTGCCATTATTCAGGAAAAGAAATACATGATTAGTGCTTCACGATTCTATTGCAATGTTTTGGGGAAATTATAGCAGATTACTTACAATATAATGGATTGGAGCAACATCATAATACTCACCATTTCTCACATAATAAATTTGCATTCTTGTTTATAATGCTATGTCCATTAATCTTTCAGAAAGTGCTCAGCACTTGGAAGAAAGGACCCTACAGCAAATTAGAATAAACATACCCTTTTAATCCATCGCAATGTGATAGTTTACCTTTCCAGCTATAGTGACCTTCTGCTCACAGTGGAGATCTTCTATGGGAGGGGGGGAATACTTCCAAGTAGATGAGCCCCATTAAATATAGAGAATACTGCCTCAAAACTCATGCTTTAACTTAGTATTCCTTGTTTTCACTTATTTATATCCAATAGGGTCCATCAGGTTCTCCAGGTATCCCAGGTCCCTCTGGTCAGCGTGGTATTGTGGGATTGACTGGTTTGGCCGGCCGACCAGGACCAAGTGGTTCTCCTGGTCTTAAGGTAAATCAAGGGTTACTTGAAGCAATTATCAAGGATACAGTAGCTAACCTCATTTAAATGATACAGCATTCTTTCTTTGTACTGGTCGTAATAGAATGCATTAGAATTAATTACAACTGGCATTAGAATTCCAGCCATTAACACCAATCATGAGGTTTACATGCAATGGATGTGGCATACATTCTTGATAATAGGTAATGAGGAATGGATTAGAGCTGTAACTGAAGTAAGGAACATCAGGCCTAATACAGTGGTTGGCGAATGGCATGAAATACAAAGTTCAGATCTGGATTCAACAAGATTTAGATTTAGGGATCGGTTTTGTGTTCAGGTCTCATTACTGCTTTCCTCCAGTTATTGGAAGAATTATCTATAATTATGTGAACAATTTATGCCATTTTAAAAAATAACCCTATTCTACTGGAATCACAAGACATTTGAGGGTAATTTTAGACATGATGGGCCATTTCGCCCGCCATGCTGAATCCTGGACCGGGATCTTACTCAGATCCCAGTCTGTGATGAAGCCGCCCATCCTTTAGACGTGCGGCTCCATCATGCTGGGGAATCTCAGCAGGGGCGGGCCTGCACAGCGTGATGTGTGGCTGCACAGCCCCGCCCCCCCTGCGCTCCCTCAGTCGCCCGCCCTTGGGGAGATGAGTGGGAGCAGCAGTCAATGCGGCCGCTGTGCCTGATCCCGTACCATGGTCAGGGCCACGATCCGGGATGGACCAAGGTAATAGACGTTACTTTTGGCCCATCCCAAATTGTGGCCAATTTAACCACGGTTCTGGACCTTGGGCTGGACGGAGATCCAGAACCGTGGTCAGATTTGATCCCTGCCAGATATTCACCATGGTGAACATCTGGCGAGGATCATTCAGATGTTACCGCGATCACAGCCACCACAGGTAATCCAATGCGATTCACTGTAGTTGACTGTGATCTCATAACGTCTGAAATTACCCTGAGTTGCAGTTGATTTTGACCACTGGAAATCTACCTACATAAAACACTCCTTTTTGTTCAATGTTCTGGTATTTTCCATGCACCCTGTTGCATTTGATATGGGGACCAAGGAATGCATAATTTGATAACCTGTAAATAAAGTCAATAATAAAAATATCTGCTTTTCTAATGTAGGGTGAGGATGGTAAACCAGGGTCCAATGGTAGCCCAGGAGAACGTGGCCCACAAGGTCCACAAGGTCTTTCCGGTCTCAGTGGTACACCTGGAGAATCAGGAAGAGATGTAAGCAACATTTGAGAATATCATACTAGTTTGTCTGAACTGCAATCAACCACTGTCTAAGTGTTGCCTTGGAGATGAACTATCTCTTCTTACATAGGTCAGTGTACAGGGAGCTATGTAGACTCCATTGCCTCCTGAAATGGTGCAACCTGTAACCTGTTGTAGTATAGCCTGCACACTCCTGGAAGTAATGCAAAGGCCAAGGGGACCCATAGACCAGCCCTGCTTGGGGAAGAATAAGGGAGCAGTCTGCACATTCATAGAAAATTGTGGTGACAAGACTTTATATGGGCTATAGAAAGGGAGTGGGGTAAAGATTGCAGGGTTTCTTCCCACAGACCTGCATAAAGACTACTCACAAGCTAGTCATCTTTGGCAAGGCTACATTTAACTTTCTTCTGTCTCTTTTGTTGCCTGGAAGAGGATTATCTTGATTGACACTGAAAATATTGGCTACCTTGTGATCCTGCTCTCAACAGTTAAACATGTACCATTCTGTATTTCTCAGGGTAATCCTGGATCAGATGGTTTGCCAGGTCGTGATGGATCATCAGGAGCCAAGGTAGGAAACTGTTATGTGCCTAATGTAGCTATCCATATATTGTATTCTTAGAGTGTCAATCATTGTGGTATCTAGATGCTGATGATCTGTACTGTATCTATTATCAGTTAGGGCCAGTCCCCCAGCCATGGCTCAGCCACTGGCTTTAATAGATGGAGAACTGTGCTCTGAGTCATCAGTGTGGTGCTGGGTGAATTGGGTACTATACTACAGGATAGTAAACTAATGTGTTTCTAACATTGGCCATTGTGAATTTCTACACAGGGTGACCGTGGTGAAAATGGTTCTCCTGGAGCACCTGGTGCCCCTGGCCATCCTGGGCCTGCTGGCAATGTTGGCCCAGCTGGAAAAGCAGGTGATAGAGGACAACCAGTAAGTGCAAATCCAGAGAAATTTCTTTATGGCCGTTTCCATTACTTTTTCCAACATTTACAATCCATTTTATACAGTAATAAGGATGCGTAGGTATTTCGGAGGGTTGTGTTAGAGCGCAACTTGCTCTATTGTTCATTTTTGACAAGGCAACACAACAGCAACACTAAAGAAAGGAAGTCACTTTATATACCACCAATAGCAATGGCAAAACCCTACATGTCTTAGACTGCCAAAAATAAATCTGCCTCACTGATATGTGCCTGTCGAGGAATGTGTACTGTAGTGCTAGACGTTTAGCTTGAGTCTTGAGTTAGTCAAGCAAGGTTGAAAATTGTACTTGCCAGCAAATAATGAGGCCTCCTGTGAAGTGCTGACGTCAGTGGGAACTGAGAATGCCCAACATTTCTCAGGAACTGATATATTTCTAGATGAGTCCAATCTCATCAAATGCATGACATGAGACTGACTTTATGTGGATTTGAGAGTTCTTTAAGATAAATTATTATTATTATTATTATTATTAACAAACATTTATATAGCACCAGCAGTGTACCTGGCACTTTACAAAGTAATAAAATAGACACGGTCCCTGGCCCTAGGCTTACAATCTGAGAGACAGGAGCTGGGGAGAGACATAGGAAGGGGAACAGAGGGAGAGACAAGGGGTCTAACATTCATGAAGATGCGACGTCTCAGGTGCACGTACTTGGCTTGGTTACGATGAGAATGACAGCAGGCAGGTCCATGTGGCAAGGATAAGGGTAAACAGACCATAGGTATAGGAAATAGTGGCTCAGCAGGATAAAGAGTCAGACAGAGCAGAGCGAAAGAGGTGAGTTTTAAGGAGAGATTTGAAGGTATGAAGGGAGGGGGCAAGGCTGATGTGGACAGGGAGGGAGTTCCAGGCATGGGGGGCAGCAAGTGAGAAGGGACGAAGGCGCTTAGGGTAGCAGGGAAGGTGTGGAAGGGTGAGAGAAGAGACAGAAGAGGAGCGAAGTGCACGGGCTGGAGTATGGATGGCGATAAGTGCAGAGAGGTAGTATAAAGAACTTATTATTTGATGTGCAACTAAAACTGTTTGATGCTTCCCAGTGAATTTCACAAGTTCTATTAAAATGGGAATAAGGTGCTTTTCATCCATAGACACATCTGAAAATCTCATTCATATATAATGTTCCCATAGCATTTGGATTGCTGATTTGAACATTTAGTAACAGAAATAGGCATGCAAATCCCCCCCGTTTCCAGACATAATTTGGATGTTCTGCCAAATACCCATTTAGAAAGATGATAGTGGGTGCAATCATATCTGATTGTTATTATCTTCTTCCTCTTTTATCCGTAGGGTCCTTCTGGTGCCCCTGGTCCTGCTGGTCCCGCTGGTGCTCGTGGTGCTGCTGTAAGTCCACATTTAAGGAGCTTGAAATGTCAACTCCACCACCTTTTGCTGTTTTGATTTTTCCTACTTATTTTTATAGTCACTCTTTTAAAAATATGTCTTTAAAGGGTCCACAAGGTATTCGTGGTGACAAAGGTGAAGCTGGTGAACGTGGCAGCAATGGCATAAAGGGTCATCGAGGATTCCCTGGTAACCAAGGCTCCCCAGGTTCCCCTGTAAGTTTTTAGAACTCTAATGACTGGTATGCTAAGGCCAACATTCTGTGTCAAGTAACCAAGAGAAGAGTAAAGGCATAGAGAATGTTCTAACTGTCTTACACTTACCAGCGTGTCTATACAGATGTTAAATGCTAAACACAATAAATATTTTTGATACTGAAACTTGCCCATCAGCAGGTTAGGAAACAAGGTTAATAATTACCTCATGGATTTGGTCATAGGGTGGCTGAATTTTCATTGAAAAACTTTATGCAAATTGGGCATTTGATGGAGGAAGAACAGGAAATGAATCCCAGCTGTCTTAAGTAATTATTGAAAAAAGAGGAATGATTATTAAGGTAAAACTAGTTGTCGTTGAATTAAAGCAAGCACAGCCTTTCCACAAAACATGGGATTCATTCCTCAATTATGTGCAGTAAAACCTATTAATGTGACCAATGACTACTACACCATAGTAGTAGCACCTCAGTTACCATCAACGTAATAGTTGGCAATTGCCATTCTTTTAGTATCACATCTACCAGACTGAGCATAGAAATGTGGAATATTTTTAGTGTTATGGAATGAAAACTTTTGTTACTTTGATATTTGCTTGTTTAAAGCTCAATTCCACAAATTGTAATTGCTGGAGAAATCTCAGTATATAGGATTTTTTTAAAAGATGAGCAGGTGGCTTTGCAATATATCCAGTCTGCAAAAACAGAGAGAGGAATGAAAAGCACGTAGGGTGTTACCATTATAAACTTATGAAGAACACAGGAAAGCATAAAGATTCCTGCTTGAACTGTGAGGCTTAACTGATTTTCTTTATCTGTGCCACTTTTTGTCTTAACAGGGTCCACTTGGTCCACAAGGAGCCAATGGAAGTCCAGGAGCTCAGGGTGCAAGAGTAAGTAACACTTCCTGATTCATGTGAATGTGTCAATACTAAAATTATGGCTACTGTTTTTTAAATGTGGTTTTTAAATGTTGTATCTGTCATTAATCTAGGGTCCCCCTGGGCCATCTGGTCCTTCTGGAAAAGATGTTACAAGTGGTTATCCAGGTCCAATTGGTCCTCCAGGCCCTCGTGGTAACAGAGGTGAAAGCGGACCTGCGGTAAGTGAACTGCAGAACTGTTAAGATACACACTGGCATCAAAATATTCTGCATATTTATTTATTTATTTATTTATTTATTTAAAAGCTTATACCCCACTCCCTCCAGCCCTAAGGCAGTTCGGGGCAGCTCACAACATTTTAAAACCATACATTAAAACCAATATGAAAGGGTTACTAAAACAATTAATCATTAAAAAAATAAAGGAGGTAAAACCCACTGGCGAAAACCCACCCTCACTCCCCCCTCCTCCAAAGGCCCAGACAAAAAGCCAGGTCTTACAGGCCCGATGAAAGGCCAATAAGTTGGGGGCCAGGCGAGCTTCCTCTGGGAGGGAGTTCCAAGAAGGTGCCCCCAGCAAATCGTAGAGATCGCTCCAGGGCCCGGACGGAGAGGCGGTCTCTCAAATAGGAGGGGCCGAGACCATGTAGAGCATTAAAGGTCAAAACCAGCACCTTGAATCGGGCCTGGAACGCTATAGGCAGCCAGTGCAGAACCCTGAGCACTGGTGTAATGTGCTCCTTACGGCCCGTCCCCATTAAGAGATGGGCCACTGCATTCTGCACCAGCTGCAGGTTCCGAGTCATCATCAAGGGCAGCCCCACATAGACCGTGTTGAAGTAATCTAACCTTGAAGTGATGAATGCATGGATGAGGGTGGCCAGGTCAGAGCTTGAGACATATGGCGGATTCTACACACAAGGTGCAATTGGTGAAAGGCTCCCTTTGCCACCGCCTCCATCTGATGGTCCAAGCGGAGGCCAGGGTCCAACAGGACCCCCAACCTCCGTACCTGCAGGGCCAGCAGGGGGCAAACCCCCTCCACGAGGGGGGCCATCAACTCTGTCGCCTGACCCACCAACATCACCTCCGTCTTGTCAGGATTCAACTTCAGTCTGCTCTGCCTCATCCAATCACTTACTGCTAGCAAACATTGGGAAAGCACCAAGACTGCAGTGCCTGGGTTCATTGAAAAAGAGAGGTACAGCTGGGTGTCATCAGCATACTGGTGACAATGCACACAAACCATCTCACGAGCTTCCCCAGGGGTTGCATGTAGATGTTAAATAACAACGGAGACAGAATCGAGCCTTGCGATATGCCACACACGAGATCCCAGGGGCCAGATGTTTCTTCCCCCAGCACCACCTGATGGCTCCTCCCCAAAAGGAATGAACAGAGCCATGTTGGAAATGCAAGTACTGTGAGATCATTGCATTCATTTGCTCAATGCAGAGTTTACGGGAGGAGTGTGAATAGCTAATCATCAATAAGCAGGCAGAAAGCATACTTAAGCTTAAGTAGCTTTATTAGGAAATACATGTAGGATAGGAAAGGCCTACATCTATACTAAGTCCTAAGACTAGGTGTGTTTAGGAAGGAAGTAGGAAGCTCTCTCAGGTTAACCCTCAGACACAAAGAGATAAGAAACCTCCTGGGAGAGGAGATTGACCAATCAGGTCCTAGCAAGAGTAGAACAGATAGGACGGGGGAAGGGTTCCCTGATCTGTCTGTCTACTCCTGCTGTTTCTAGCAAACAAACAGGATGAGGTGCTTAGGGGGGATGTAACCAAAGAAATTTATTTCAACACCCCTTCTCATCGTCCCGTGCACTGAATCACTTATGTGCACTGCTGACAATTCCCAATGCTTCTTGCAGCCTCTGGAAATTGTCTCTGGGTAACGGTTTAGTCAGCACATCCGCTATCATTTCCTCTGTAGGACTATAAATCACTTCAACACGTTCTTCTTCTTGCACTTCTTGCACTGGTTGGCATTCTTTCAAATGTCTTGCCATGTTGAGGGCTCCTGCAGATCATCCACTTTTGTCTTGTAGGAGAGTCTCGCTGCTGGTACTCCTTTGTTGTGTCTTCCAGAACATCTCACTTCTGGTTCTGGTTCTGGTTCTGGTTCTGGTTCTGGTTCAGGTTCAGTATTAGTGTCGGTGCCCCCTTCTGATTCCAGCTCTGGTTCTGCTTCAGTTTCAATGTAAGCATCAGCATCAGTGTTAGTGTCAGTGCCCCCTTCTGGTTCAGGTTGATTGAACATGGTCAAATCAAGTGAAACTTCAGCTTCCTCTTTTATGTGCAGTTCTGCAGTATTTTTCTGTCTTAATGAACTTGGCCTCATTAGGTCTGGCATTTGGTCAGTGCTTCCCTTTGTATTTTCATCAAAATAGACCACACTGCTTATTTTCACATTTCCAGTGTCAGTGTCCACTATTCTGTATCCCTTGCATCCTTGTCCATAGTCAACAAGTATCCCTTCTTCATATCTGGTGTTAAGTTTGGTCCTTTTGGCCTTTGGGATATAAGCATAGGCTTTAGAGCCAAACACTCTAATGTGTTCCACACTGGGCTTGTCCCCATGCCATAGTTCATAAGGTGTTACTTTTGCACCTTTGGTTGGGAGCCTGTTCTGCAGGTATGTGGCAGTCATTACTGCTTCCCCCCAGTATTTATTTGGCAGATTTGCATCCAAAAGCATACATCTCGCCATCCCTATTAGAGAGCGATTTTTTCTTTCTGCTACACCATTTTGTTCTGGTTTATGCGGGATGGTTGTCTGGTGTTCAATTCCTTTTTGCCTCAAAAATTATTTCATCTGTTTTGAAACATATTCACCTCCATTATCTGACCTTAGGGTCTGAGGTGATCTTCCAAACTTATTGCTGGCTCTTGCAACATATTCCTTAAATTTCTCCAGCACCTGACAAGTGCTGGAGTAAGTAAGTGTGAACGTGAACTTGGAAAAATCATCTATGAAAGTCAATGCATACTGGTTTCCTGCAATTGTTTTTGTCTTCATAGGACCACAGATATCACTATGAATGAGCTGTAGGGGGTGCTGTGTGGCTTCCTCCTTGCTCTGATGAAAGGAGGGCCTAGTTCCCTTTCCTTTTACACAGCAAACACATCTCTCATCTTTAGTTGCACATGAGTTCATTTTAAAATGTTTAACTAGGTCTGGAAGTGCATGCAACATATTTGCATCTCTATGACCCATCCTTCTGTGCCATTTATTTTCACAGTTCTTATTTTCACAGTTCTTATGTCTGCAATCTTTTGCAGCATTTGCATACTCATTCAGTTGCAAGCAACCTATTTTGAACAACCCATTTGAATCCACCATTCCTCGCATAAAAAGCTTCTTTTCCTTTGAAATTCTGCAAAATTTCCCTTCAAAATGCACTGCAAAACCTTTCTGTACAGCATACTTGACACTTATAAAATTATGATCCAATTCTGGGACATATAGAGCCTCTTCAGTGGTAACTTTCATTTCCTTACCACCTCCCAGATGGGATAGAAGTTCAGCTTTTCCTTTCCTGTGGCAATAAACTTTACCTCCATTAGCTACTCTTATAGGAGTTCTATAAGTCCTATCTAGATCAATAAATCTGTCTTTGTCCTTCATTAGATTTTTAGTTGCTCCAGAATCAACAAAGGAATCATGTGATGCAGTCTCATATTATTTTCCTTCCATGCTTTTAAGTTGAGAGGTTTTTTCCTCAATCAGGCTGAAAACCCCATCATGGCTCCCTTTGTTCTTTGCTGAGAAGCTGGGAACTTGATTAACTGGTTTCTCTGCAGTTTCCTGTTTGGTGCATTGATATGCAAGGTGTGTGGTTTCCCCACAATTGAAGCAATGCTTAACTCTTGCAGATCCTTTTGATTTTGCAAAAGGCTTCTTGTTTTCAGCTTCCTTGCAGGCAAACTGTGAGGGAATGTTTGGTTGTTCATTAGTTTGAGCCATATTAAATTCCTCAAGTTTCTGAATAACAACATCCAAAGATAGGTTATCCTGCATTTCTATTATCTGGCAAACTGTTTGAAAAGTTAGTGGTAAAGAGTTCAGCAGAAATGCCACTATCAATTCATCTGGTAAATTAAGCTTTTGGTTTTCCAATCTCCTGACTAGTTCAAGTAGACCATTAACATGAGCTGAGAAATCTTCATTCTCATCCATTCTCATATTACAAAGTCTTCTAAGCATTTGTATCTTTGATATATTTGACTTCCCTTGATACAGTCTCTGTAAAACTTCCCACATATCTTTTGCAGTTAACTTCTCACGTATATGCACATGTAAACGCTGACTCACCAACATTGAGATGATCGCCATAGCTTTGTCATTTTTCTCATCCCAGAGTTCTTGTGCTGCCCCTGCATCTGTAGGTCTGTTGGACCTTAGGCCTTGTCCTCCCAGTGCCATATTTGCATTATAGCTCCAAGCCTCATAGTTTGTAGCTCCAGTGAGCCTCTCTGGAACGGAGAGCTTCAGCACAGAATCCATGGTCACAGAGACTAAAATCTTTCTTTTCTTTTCTGTCTTTAAAATTAATGCTAGCACTCAATTTTACTCGCTCTGCACTACCTTTTGGGTGTCTGGGTCTATAACCCTTTTGGAAATGCAAGGACTGTGAGATCATTGCATTTGTTTGCCCAATACAGAGTTTACAGAGGAGTGTGACTAGCTAATCATCAATAAGCAAGCAGTAAGCATACTTAAGCTTAAGTAGCTTTATTAGGAAATACATGTAGGATAGGAAAGGCCTACATCTATACTAAGTCCTAAGACTAGGTGTGTTCAGAAGGGAAGTAGCAGAAGCTCTCTGAATATCTCTCAGACACAAAGAGATAAGAAACCTCCTGGGAGAGGAAATTGACCAATCAGGTCCTAGCAAGAGTAGAACAGATAGGATGGGGGAAAGGTTCCCTGATATGTCTGTCTACTCCTGCTGTTTCTAGCAAACAAACAGGATGAGGTGCTTAGGGGGGATGCAACCAAAGGAATGTATTTCCAACAAGACAGTCCCATCCACTCCCCCCAGGGTCCACAGCCATCTCAACAGCAACCCATGGCCCACTGTATCAAATGCTGCTGAGAGATCTAATAGAACCAAAAGTGTAGAATGTCCTAAATCCATCTCTCGGCAGAGGTCATCTACCAAAGCCACCAATGCAGTCTCAGTGCCATATCCTGGATGAAAACCTGATTGAAAAGGGTCCAGGAAACCAATGCTATCCAGATGTCCCTAGAGCTGCTGGGCCACCACCCATTCAATAACCTTCCCTAAAAAGCGAAGGTTAGAGACGGGTCAGTAGCTAGTGAGCAAGCCAACATCCAATGGTTTTTTGAGCAGGGACCACACCACTGCCTCCTTGAGGCAGTCCGACACCCTGCCCTCCCAAAGGGAGGCACTGATCATCCCTGCTAGCACCAGACCCAAAATCTCCCTGGAGGCTTTCACCAGCCAGGATGGGTATGGATCTAATTCACAAAAAGTGTCCCTAACAGATCCCAGATCCCCCTCAGCATTGGCCAGTGTCACTTCCTGAAACTGATCCCACAAAAATGGACCAGACGGGGCATCCATTACCCTTGACTCATCTTCCTCTGCGTCAATCCCAGCCCCGAAGCGGCGAAGTCATGCTGGATTCGAGCGATCTTATCTGAGACGTAGTTCACAAATTCCTCACAGCAGGCTTGGGAAACTTCCCCCTCGTGGTGGAGGGAGACCGGACTGATCAGCCCCCTCACCACCCAGAAGAGTTCCGCTGGATGCAACTTTGCAGTGGCTATGAGGGAAGCAAAGAATTCCTTCTTTGCCATTCTCATGGCCACAGGATAGGACCGCAATTGGGCCTGATGCTGCAGCTGATCAGATTCAGCACAAGAGCAGTGCCAGCAGCTTTCTAACTGCCGCCCTTCCCTCTTCAGCCCACCAAAACCACTCAGTAAACCACGGAGCTCTATGGTGACGAAGCAGCAGGACCGGAAATCTCAGAGCCACCCGATCAATGACCACTGCCAGCAAGGTGTTCCAAGCCTGGACAAGATCATCCACCAAGCGGTCTTCAAGGTCTAAGGATACATCCTCCAGGGCTTCCTGGAACCGCTGAAGTTCCATAAGCCTCCGGAGGCAGACCAACCTAATAGGTCACATCTCTTTCCAGGGGCCACCATGTGCTAGGAGCCTGGTCTGCAGGAGGTACTGATCCATCCATTACAAAGGCATCGAACTCACTTCCCCCACTACTGGATCCCCCTGCCTCAAGGCCAGAGCAGAACACCAGGTCGTGCATATGCCCCCCCTCATGTGTGGGGCCACTAACCATCTGGGACAGGCCCATGGTTATCATGGCGGTCAAGAACTCACGCTCCTCCCTGACAAGGCCAGTGCCAGTGTGGATGCTAAGATCCCCCAGGACCACAGTCCTTGGGGAGCGCAACACTACCCCCAACACCAGCTCTGCTGGAGCAGAGAGGGATGCTGATGGGCAGGAAGGAGGGATGCTGCCAGGCAGGAAGGAGCACGGTACACCAGTAGCACCCCAATACTGTCCCTGGCCAACTCAAACAGAAGGTGAAGGGCCTCGATCCCTGGGATTAACTCAACTGCCCTGGATACCTCCTAGCAGTCCAAAATTCCTTAAAAACCATAGCTACACCGTCCACCCGTTCATCAAGCCAAGTCTTCGTGAAACATGCGAGGTCTGCAGCCTGATCCAGGATCATATCCTGGATCACTGATGTTTTATTGACTGCAGACCTCGCATTCAACAGCAGCACCGGCCCAAGGGGCCTTAGACCTTGATCTATCCCCCCCATCTGAGGGGGGCTGGCCCTGGGGACAGGCACCAAACACCTCATCCCCCACCCAATCAATTGCCCCCCATGACCATATCTCCCCCGCTCCACAATGACCCCTATGGCTGTCTCCCCTCCCATCTGCTCTAGCCCAGTCCCAGTCAGAAGCTGCTGCGCCCGGACCCTGGGGGAGGCCCCCCTCCCTCCCCCCTCCCCACCACTGCCCCCCCAGTCCCCACCATGTGCTGCCACCAGGTGGTCCCTTCCAGAAGCAGGTTCCCCCCTCACACCGGGGAGCCTGAGACTGGACCCACCCCTCTCTATAATCTTTTTCCCAACTATCATGAGGGTCAAGAGCCCAGCTCCCAGAGCCATTCCCCAACCCCCCTTCCCCCCCAGTGGCTCCCTACCTCCCACAAACCACCTCCAAGTAACCCCCCTCCCACTACAACCCTCCTCAAACCCCGGAGCTACCGCATGTGCAGTTCCCATATGCCCAAGATGCCCAAGCAGGAGTGGCCTAATCCAAAGCCAAATAAAGTCCACAGAATAATTTTAGTGGCTGACCCATTTTAAGAGGCAATTATTATTAGCAGCACCTACCTCCTACTATGCCTGTGCTTGAGTCCATGTTGTGCTGCCTAGTTCCTGCACAGAGATGCAAAGTTTCTTTGCAGTCTCTTTCCAGTCACCGTTCACACCCACATAGAATCAGACACAGTCTAGCCTTGACTTAGGAAGATCATGGGTATAAATTCCAAAACATTATTATAACGGCTGGCATTAAGTTTTGCAAAAACAAGCAATAAACATGCAGCTACAACTCTATTTTCCTGAACTTTGCAAACATATGGTCCATAACTAGATTTTGTGTCTCAGCCCAAAGTCCCCATACAGTATTATGTTCTTAATTTCCTAGGGCTCACCTGGTTCACCTGGTATTCCAGGTTCTCCTTGAGCTCCTGGATCATGTGGTTGTAATGCTGTTGAAGGTCAAAGTAGTGACAAAGGACTGTCCGGTCAATACTACTATGGAGACCAGCCAACTAACGACAAAGCAAACATAAATGACATTTTATCCTCAATGAAATCAATGAACAGCCAGATTGAAAACATTATTAGTCCTGATGGGTCACGGAAGAACCCAGCTCGAAACTGCAGAGATTTGAAATTCTGCCATCCTGAACTCAAGAGCGGTATGTTTGAATGCTTTTCTTATGAAATTCATCATGATGATAAGAGTTTGCTGTTTTATGATTTCAGTGGAGACATGCCTGTTTAGGCCAAGGAGAAATTTGTACCATCTTGGCTAATAAGTCTTCATGGATCAATCTTCTATAAATGTATTAATTCTTTTTAGAGCCCAATAATACTATGGCTTTCACAACATCACATGGCAATGAGTTAAACAGGTATAGTGTGGGTTCTTTGAAAAAGTACTTTCTTTGGGTTGTTTTAAACCTTCTGACTGATAATTTCCATCAGGTGCCTCCTAGTTCTTGTATTCTGAGAAAAGGTAAACACCTCCCATATTTGTTTATTTTCTCAACACTACTGACTGCCATCATATCTCCTCAGTCATCACTTTTCTAAGCTAGGAAATCCTAACATTTTGATCCTCTCCTTGCATCGGAGCTGTTCCACCCGTCTGATTATCTTTATTGTTCTTTACTGTTCCTTTATACTGTTTGCTATCTGGGCAACCAAAACTGCACACATTCTTCAAGGTAAGGGTCTATCATAGATTTATAGTGGTGTTATAATATTTTCCACTTTAGTTTATATCCCTTTCCTATTATTGGGTTAAAACAAACATACAGCCACCACAGCAGCTGCACATCCCAGGGAAGGGTGGCCACCACCGACCAGGTGAGGTCAGGTGATGGAATACACATTGCCCCGGCCTGACCTGGCTGGGAAGGGGTGGCAGGGAGTCATGCACAACCAGCCTTTTCTGCCCATGTGCTGTGACCAGAACCCTCTCCCCCGCTCCCCATGATGGGCAGCCATGGCAACCCCTACTCAGGGCTGGGTTGACACAAAAACAGACACACACACCCAGTTCGATCCGCTGTGGCCCACATGGGCCTAGTTCCTTTCGAGCCCATATTTCTGGCCTGGAAGCCTACCCCACTGTGGATAGGCTTCCAGGCCCACATCTGGCGGGCCCAGAACCAATGTGTGGGTTCAGCACTGGCCCAGGAGGGTCAGAGCAGGCCAAACCAGGCAGCATCATGTTTGGGATAAAAAACCCATTGTTTTATCATTTTTATAGCATACACTTTCAGTGTTCAAAATGCTTTACAATTCTTATTTAGCTCATCCTCACAACAACCCTGTGAGGTAGGTCATTTTTATTCCCACTTTATAGCTCAGAAAGTAAAAGCAAGCGATAATGATTTTCCAAGGCCAGCTAGTGAATTCACAACTAAGATGGGATTTGAAGTAACCATAGAATAATAGAATTTTAGCATTGGAAATTACCTCAGAGGTCATCTAGCCTGACCCCCTGCTCATCTAGCCTGACCCCCTGCTCAGTGCAGAACATCCACAGCATCCCTGACAGATTATCATCCAACCTCTGTTTGAAAACCTCCAGAGAAGGAGAGACCACCACTACCCATTTTCTCCCAGGTCCAAGTCAAATACTTCTTTATCCACCAGGTTACACTTGCTCTATAATGCCTAACAATGCCTAACATTGTGTTTGACTTTTTGACCATGACAGTGCTTTAGCTAGTGTTTCAGGGATTATCTATTGCCAGTGAACTAGTCAGTGAACTATCAAGATCTGTTTTCTAAGTGGTAATAGTTAGTACATTATCTAGCAGTGTATGTATAGGTTAGATTACTTTTACCCAATATGCTTTTACCCCCCGCCCCCCTTCCTCCTCGCATCCTTCCCTCCTGCCTCTCTCCAGGAAATCTCTGCTCTTCTCTCTTCATCCAACCCCTCCACCTGCCCCCTTGACCCGATCCCCTCCCGCCTCCTGACCTCTATTGCTCCCACTGTCGCTCCCCCCCTTCTGCATGTCGTCAATCTCTCCCTTTCCACAGGCTCCTTCCCCTCTGCCTTCAAACATGCCACTGTCTCCCCCATCCTCAAAAAGCCTACCCTGGACCCTTTCGATCCCTCTAGTTACCGGCCGGTCTCCCTCCTTCCCTTTGCTTCGAAGCTCCTGGAACGTGTCGTCTACTCCCGCTGCCTGAACCTCCTCTCTGCCAACTCCTCCCTGGACCCTCTCCAGTCCGGCTTCCGCCCCCTCCACTCTACTGAAACTGCCCTGGCCAAGATCACCAATGATCTACTTGTCGCTAAATCGAAGCGCCACTACTCCGTTCTTGTCCTCCTTGACCTCTCTGCTGCCTTTGACACTGTCGACCACTCGCTCCTCTTGGACTCGCTTTACTCTTTGGGCTTCCGTGGCTCTGTCTTTGACTGGTTCTCCTCCTACCTCTCTGACCGCTCCTTTAATGTCTCCCTCCCCGAGTCGACCTCCCCCTCCCTTCCCCTCTCGGTTGGGGTTCCCCAAGGTTCTGTCCTTGGCCCTCTCCTCTTCTCTATCTACACCCGGTCCCTTGGTGAAATTATTGCCTCCCACGGGTTCCAATACCATCTCTATGCTGATGACACCCAACTCTATCTCTCTACCCCCTCTCTCTCCTCCTCTGTCCGCTCACGCCTCGTCGACTGCCTCTCTGATATCTCCGCCTGGATGTCCCGACGCCAACTCAAACTGAACATGGCCAAGACTGAACTCCTCATTTTTCCTCCATCCCCCTCCTCTCCCTCTGACCTGACCGTCTGCATTGATGGGGTCACCATCCGTCCTGTTCTCCGTGCCCGCAGCTTGGGCTTCATTTTTGACACGCACCTCTCCTTTAAACCTTACATTGACTCTGTGGCCAAATCCTGCCGATTCGCTCTCCTCAACATTGCCCGCATTCGCCCCTTTCTATCTGTCTCCTCGGCCAAAATCCTTGTTCATGCCATGGTTATCTCTCGCCTCGACTACTGCAACCTCCTCCTTGCTGGCCTCCCTCGCTCCCACCTGTCCCCCCTTGTGGCGATCCAAAACTCTGCCGCCAAGGTCATTCACTCTGCCCGTCGCTTCGACCATGTGACGCCTCTCCTCCTCTCCCTTCACTGGCTCCCCCTTCCTGAACGTATCCTGTTCAAACTCCTGGTTTTCACGTTCAAATCGCTCCATGACCAAGCTCCCCCTTACCTCTCGGACCTAATCGCCCTACGCGCTCCTGCGCGCGCTCTCCGCTCTTCCGCTGTCCCCTCCCTCGCTCTCCCTCGCTTCTCCTGCTCGCCCAACCGCCTTCGTCCCTTCTCCCTCGCTGCCCCGCATGCCTGGAACTCCCTCCCTGCCGACATCCGCCTCGCCTCCTCCCTCCGCTCCTTCAAATCCCTCCTCAAGACCCACCTTTTCCATGCTGCCTTTCCCAATGCCCTCTAGTCTTTCCCCTTGCTCTTACTGTCAGCCCTCCTCTGCTGACTGCTGCTACCGACCACCTTGTAACCAAGCCAAGTACACGCACCTGAGACTTCGCATCCGCCTGAATGTTTGTTTGTCTTCTCCCATGTCTCTCCCGCTGTCCCCTCTCCTTGTCTCCCCCTCCTTGTCTTTTAGATTGTAAGCCACAGGTAGGGACCGCAGCTGATTATATGTTCTGTACAGCGCCAGGTTGTTACTGGCGCTTTATAAATGTTTAATAATAATAATAATAATAATAATAATAATGCATTACTTTGGGCTTATCAAGATCAAATTTCACCTGCCCCTTTATTTTATTAGGAGAGTACTGGGTTGATCCTAATCAAGGTTGCAAGATGGATGCCATCAAAGTATTCTGTAACCTGGAAACTGGTGAAACATGCATCAATGCTAACCCTATAAGCGTTCCACGCAAGAACTGGTGGACCAGTACAGGGACAGACAAGAAACATATTTGGTTTGGAGACTCTATGAACGGTGGCTTTCAGGTAAGAAAAATTAAATCATCTGAATTAATTGCTTAGACCACAGAACTTACATTTCATTCACATTACAAACTACACTCATTCTGGTCATCCAGTAATAGTGAACTATATAGCAATGATTGGATCAGTACAACAGTCATAAACAAAAAATGTTTTCTGTGTTCTCTACAGTTCAGCTATGGTGACCCAGAACTTCCAGAAGATGTTGCAGATGTCCAGCTGGCATTCCTCAGAATTCTTTCTAGTCGGGCTACTCAGAATATCACTTATCACTGCAAGAACAGCATTGCTTACATGGAACAGGCCACTGGAAATGTAAAGAAGGCTCTAAAACTGATGAGTTCTACTGACTCCGAGTTGAAGGCTGAAGGAAACAGCAAATTCACCTATACTGTTCTGGAAGATGGCTGTACTGTAAGTGCCGTGTACAAGATTTTTAAAAAAGAGTACCGGGGGGGGGGAGGCGGGGAGAACTCCATATATTAGAGGGGCTATTATTCTCTTGTACAATTTACAAAGATTTTCCCTTCCCCTTTCGAGCCCATCTTCCTTCTCTCTCTCTCTCTCTCTCTCTCTCTCTCTCTCTCCTATAAGTCTTTGTGCTGATTTTTAATTAATATTTTTTATCCTGCCCCTTTCTAAGAAATGATATCATTAAGATTAAATGAGAATTAAAGAATTTCCCCATATGAGCTAGAAGAGTACCTATTGTTGGAAAACTGAAAAGGGAGGCAGTACACCATTTGGCACATAGAGACAGTCAATTTGCTATAACAGAGCAATGATGAGTAGAGCTAGCCAGGACCATTGCAGTATCATAAGAATGCTCTAATCCAGTGGTTCCCAATTTGTGATTTGTGAATTGCTGTTGACCCTAAGGTAGCTGATGTATAGAAACAACTGCTGCTACCAAACACCACAATTCTCAACATCTCCAGGTTCAGAAGAGGGCCTGGGGCATGACCATGCTGGCTCAGACTTCCCATTGCCAGTACATGCACATTACAGTCATCCCCTGCTCCTACACTGGACTTGGCCGCAGCAATGGTGGGAACCAGTGCCTTGTGCAACCACAGCCAGCTTCAAATGTACATGCACAAGCCCACAGCTATCTCTGGCCAGGACTTGGTGGCAACTTATAAAGATTTTTACTTTAGAGCCCATCTTTTCTCTCTCTCTCTCTCTCTCTCTCTCTCTCTCTCTCTCTTTATTCTATAAGTCTTTGTGCTGGTTTTTTAATTATTTTTTTATTGTGGTCTTCATGGTTGTCTTCAGAAAACTTTTATATTGATTTGTGGCCCTGAAATCTTTGGAACCACTGCTTTATTAATCTACACCAAAAACACTGCATGTCACAAATCTGCACTGAGAATCAGGGAGTTATAACCAGCCACTGATATCCTCCTCAATCCACCAGCCATTAAAGCCAATGGGGCTGATCCCAAGCCCGCAGACTGGTGTACACAGCACACCTGGTGCATGCACACATACTCCCACTCAAATCGTGTGCACTGCTGGCACTGGGTCCATGGCACACGTGCAAACCACACACATTCATGCATGCATGTGTGTACAACGGCACCTGTGGTGTTTGTGATTGCGGCCAATGGCAAAACTCCCATTGACTTTAATGGCAAAGGACTGTGCCACCAAGTAGAATATTAGGTGCCTAATCTGAGCACTAATGAAGAGCAACTGTAAAGGCATACCTTTTTTATATTAAAAAAATAGTGACTAGGAAAGTTCATCAGTTTAAATGGACACACATGAGGAAAGAATAGCTTTGAAACTGAAGAGACAGTATTTTCACAAGTATCCTCCGCAAATATTGTCCTAATATGCTTTTTCTCTTTTGAAATTTCACAGACACACACCGGCGAATGGGGGAAAACAGTCTTTGAATACAGAACACGCAAGACAATGAGGTTGCCTGTGATAGATATTGCACCCTTTGATATTGGCAGTCCTAATCAGGAATTTGGTGTGGACATTGGCCCAGTTTGCTTTTTATAAATCCAGGATAATGCTCTTTCTGAAACCCTACAAAACAAACCCACATTCCATCCGTGCTCCTCTTGTTTTAAATTTTGTCAACTGATCCAGTTGGCCAACTATATCCCAGTTATTTATTTGCAAAACCAAATTTCTGGAAAAAAAAAAAAAGTTAATTTGACATAAAGGGTTAAAAAATTCTCTTACACAAAGTACAGTCAAAATGCTTCTTTGCTCTATTTTTTTACAAAATTCCATCTTCAAAAATATCTCCATGGTGCTATAATAAAACTTCAACACTCACCACAACAACATCGTGTTATCGTAGTTGAATGCTAGCCAACCAACAAAGCACTGACTGTTCACAGCATCAAAGTTTACCTTCCTTTCTAAGGCATAGTTCATAAAGCTCGAAAGAATTCCCTGTTTCAACTACCTCAACATGGACAGAAACAGGGATGAGTTTGAGGATTCACACCCCCAATAGCCAAAATCAAAATATGTTAGAAGATCAATTGGTCAGGTCAACGGATTAATTTGGTAAAATTGTTTATTGCTGTTCTGCTTAGCGGTGACGAAAACTACAATCCATTAGAAGAATTCCCTGGTGTCAACAGTTTAATATAATTTTATTGTTGGATTGGAATCTGCTTTTTAAAGGTGCTTACATACTTTCCTGTCATTGCTGGTCAAGACCACTAAAATTAGGGAAGTGTAAAAAATTAATGTGATGGTGCTAGTGTAATTTTCACTTCTAAATCTGCAAGCCAGGTTTATTGACTTGCGTTAAAAAGCAAAGGATTAACAACAATTTTAAATGTCGCCTGTCAAAGATTGTCATTGGCATGCCATTTCCAAGGCCTTTCTCCCTTCATGCTGTAAAAGTCAGTAAAGATGCAGAATTTGTCAGCTTCTTTTGTCACATTAACACACTTATAGTGTTGGAGGATAAACATCTTTGTAAGCTTTTATATGGTTGTTGGTCTTTTCCTTACAGAAACACATAATAAAATATCTTAATAAAACTCCTAATTGTTTCAGAGTTGACTTTTTCATTTTTCAGCTTTACTCTTCAGATCAATTTCCTTAGATTTTACCAACAAAGAAGAAAATCCCAATGAATTTACATTTATTCAGTCCTTATATGTACTCTTGCCAACCTTCGCCGAAGAGTTTCAATGGGATTTTTCCCAAAGAAAGATTTCATGGTGTGATCAAGAGAGTTTGGAGCTTTTTACACAGGTGTTGTGGCACCCATGCTCTAATATGGGTGCCACCTGTGTAAATCCCATTGGGGTGGGGGGTGCGCTGCTGTGCACACCCATCCCCACCCATCCCCAAGCACAGAGGTAGAGGGGGGGAAAGAGGTGCCTCCATGAGTGGGGATGCATGGGGATGGGTGTGCGCCCCCATCAGAATCCTCTCCCCACACAGACTGTGGTGTACCCCTACCCCCACAAAACCACAGCCTGTGTATAAAGGGCCTTTGTTATTCTGTACTAAGAAATTTTGCTTGCCACATTGGCAGCAAAATCAAGGGGTGTGCAATTTGTTTTCATTATTATGATAACAAAAAAAATTTTCATTTTCTTTTTCATTATTTTAATAATGAAAACAAAAAATAATAATGAAAACAAAAACGAAGACAAATGTCCATTTTTAAAATATTGGGGGGAAAACTGAAAATTGCATTTCCATCTATATCTTTTTTGTTTCATATTCAATTATGATGAAATTTGGGGAGATTGTACCCCCAACAGAAGGAACTATGTGTACCACATTTTGGAAAGATTGGATAAAGGAAACTGATTTTATAAACAATTGAATGCTGCAATTTTAAGAAAAGCTGCATACACATTCCTGGCTACAACTTCTTTATATTTCATCCAATTTTCATGACTAGTATGTCCCTCCCTAAAATTACCTATCCCCCCATATTTCCAAAAGGTTTGATAAAGGGTCCTGATTTTATAAGCGATTAACTTGAAAATACATTTCTGACTTTAACATTTTTACATTCCATCCTGTTTATAAGACATTTGGCATAAATGTATCCCACCCCTTCCCTGTCATCTCTGCCAAACTACAGGACAATTTCATAAAGGACCCCAATTTTACAAGCAATTGAAGTTGTCCCCTTGAAGACCATTATTCAGATAAATAGCAGCACCTTCAATGCCAGTCAGAGGCAGGCACTTGGCATGGCAGGGGGAGGGAGGCTCTGGAAGGGAGAATAGGGATCAACCCAACAGGCTGACAGACACATTCCCTTGCCAATTACTGCATGCTTTCAGCTTTACAGGATCAATCAGTAGTGACTTTGAGGTGGGCATAGGGGGCGACCCTCAGGTGGACATAGAAGGGACATAACTGGGATGTTGGGGATAGCATCCCAGAAAACTGGAGACATGCTTTACACATCCAGGCTGGCCAATTATCATCACAATCACATCCTGCAGCACTATGACAGAGGACATAAGAGAATCTCTACTGGCTCTTTCCTAAACAGATGCTTCTAACTTCCCAATACTAAGTGGGGGAGAAAATTTTGGGTGGTCACAGCACAGAATGAGGATATTTGGTTGACATTTATTTTGGCCAATTGGCATCTCAAACAGATCTTATACAACAGGGACACATAAGAGAATCTCTGTCATAGGCTCATTCTCTGCATATGCTGTGCAGGCTTATAAAATTGGGACCCTGTATCACATCTTTCTTATATTTTGCAGAGATTATCCTGAAGGTGTGAAATTTTATGTTCACTGGTTGGACTACACAGATGTTATAGTCATACATATATTTTTAAGTTAATTGCTTATACCACCAGGACCCATTATCCAATCCTTTTGAAAGATGGCATAGACAGGAAACATGGTGAGACGTATAAACATGCCAAGTTTTGTCCACATTAGGTGAGAGACAAAGAAGATAGAGCCATAAATGTATGTGCCGATTTTTGCAAAATAACATAATTTAACTGTTTATAAAAGCTGATTCCTCTATCCAATCATTCTGATATTTAGTACACGTAATGCCTCCCATGGGAGTTATAATCTCTTAATGTTTTATCTAAATACAAAACAAAAAGGCTACAGCCAAATATGTGTTTTCCATTGAAACTAATGGAAATTGAAAACGAAAGTAAAAACAAAAACGATATGTGATGTGGTGCTTTGTGGTGCCACATTATATGTGATGTGGTGAAAACGATATGTGATGTGGTGATATGGATATGTGGTGCTTTGAAGAGGCGCGTTCTGAAAGCCTGAAAAGTGAGGCTTTCAGAGCGTGCCTCTTCAAAGCACAGCATCTCCAGCCGCCACCTGCCAACAACAGGGAGCATGTCACTTCCAGCAGCACAGAGACCGTCTAAACACTCCCCATGAGGCTTTTCTCTCAATGCAGGGCTCAGGAGGTGCTTTTCAGTGCCTCATTTAAAAGCGGTGTAAGTCTCCTGGTGCTGCTTCTTTCGCCCTTTTCAAAAAGGCGCAGCTGTATGGGGGGATGAGTGGGCAATGCGACCGTTGGGCAGTGTGTGGGTGGACGTTCCCATGGGTGCACCCCACCTTCGCCTACCTCCACCCACCTCCACACATGGAGCATCCGGCATTGGTACCCATTACTCCATGTGTGGGCGATGGGTGTAGGTGAGCAGCGTGCAGGAGTGTGCACGCACCCCCAGACACCAGCCATGGCATTTCAACAGACGGCTCCCGATGCCCCCCCCCCGCACCTACAGCAATGATTGCATGGATGCCCCCCGTACCCGCACATGTCATCATGGGGGGTGTCCCTGTGAAAAGGCCCTTTGTTGTGTGGTTTGTGCATTATCCTTTGTTCAGTATTGACACTAAAGGTACAATCTCCTCATCTCAAGAAAACCATGTGAGTCCATCTGACAGGATGGAAAGCTATTAAAATGGTGGAGCATGACTACATTTCTATTGAGCCCACCATGCACCAGGGCTATTCATCATGGGCTAGGGCTGAAACAGGTACTAAATTGAGTACCCGCAAATAATACCCTCTTTTTCAAATACCACATTGGGTACCTGGAAACCCCCAAAACTTGAGCACAATGAGCAGTTTCAGCACTAATTTTTCAATTTTCTGTTTTGCAGTTGGTATATACCGATATACCAATTGGTATACTGAGAAGAAAATATAATAGAACAAACAAAACCTATACCTACAGATCCAGCCACTAATCAATGCCAAAGAAAAAGGGTCTGTCTTGAACAATGTAACTACAATCAAATAAAAATTATAAATAAATATATCTGATATATTTGATTAGTATAAATAAGGAGATGAGTACATCACATATATAATAAAATAATAGGTGCATTCACATACAATATAGGCATTGAAGACAACAATACATAATATGTGAAAAAATGCCATTTGAAGCTTCACTCTTTGAGTATATAAAGTAGCCAGCACATTTCAATTGTGAGTCTTCTTTCAGGACGTTTCCAGTTGTAATAAATATACACTAGACATAGTGGGGACGATCCAGTAGCTTGCATGTGCTGTATGGCCAGAGTGCCTGCGCTTAGGTGTGTGCAATGTGGCCATGCCGAGCAGGGGCATGGTCTGGGCTCATGCATCCCCTGGGTCCATGCATCCCCTGGGTCCATGCATCCCAGGGCCTGGGGGATGAAGCAGGCATGGCTTCTGCTCCATCCCCAAGGCCGCGGGGCATGTAGGCTCAGGGGTCGCATTGGTCCGGGTGGTGCTTTACCCAGTGCAGCTGTGCAGCGCGCAAAGGGGTCGACATGCGCGGGCCCTTGGATTTTCACCAAAAACAACAGAAAACGGTATGTAAACCTATAAAGCCTGTTTGGCATCCAGCTAAAAAAAGTTGCAGTATGGCGATTGAAAACTAACACTATTTCCGCCGGCACTTGCACCAGCGGCTTGCTGCTCCTAGGCCCTATCGCCAGTGCAAGCCCCTTGTGCTGGCAGTACAGCCAAACTGGTGCGTGGTCATACTTTTTGATTGGCTAGCATCATTGTGACTACCCCACTAAATTTATTTTGATTGATAACAGTAACTCATTCTTCTTGAATAAACTCTTTAAGAAGTCTCATAACCTGTGCACATAGAAACCTGGCATGCAGTCTGAACACTTGAGAAGAGTGATTTGAAAATAAAAGGATAAATGTAACAAAATAAACAGTCATGTTTTTGGAGCCTTGACATCAGCACTGGAATCTGGTGAATCAGACAGGCAAGAAGAGTGTCCATATACATGTGGCCTTCTTTTCTCATCACTACAGACCAGCTTATAAATGTTGGCTTTAAATTTTACAGTCTGGCTGCTGTCGAACCTCGAGCTTAACAAGTCAGAACAAGGTCTGGGTGACTGCAAAACCTCTAGTAGAATTACATAAAAAATATTCACTACCATAAATAAGTTGACGAGTTTACTGTTTGCTAGGTAACTGTCCAGGTAGTTGCTTTAAGTTGGTTTTATGCCTTTTCTGCACCACCGGTTTGGTACTCCAGAGCTACAGCAAAGACCAGAATCTTGCCCTATATCTTCAGGTATTCACATTGCAAAAAAAGGAATGCACCAGTGTTGTAGAGTCAGCATCGCTGGTTGCGAATACCCCCACAGGCACCAAAAGTGATTTTGAGCATGAGCAGTGAAACACAGGAGTGACACAAGCACAGCCTTTTAAAGCTGCCCTTTGGAGGTGTTTAGCATCAACCACAAGAAAAGATGCTTGTAGTCAAAAAGAATTATAGTAAATGGAAACGATTTTCAAAAGCACCTGAACTGACAATTTAGCCTGAAATGCTGAGTACATTTACTCATAAGAAAGACCCTTTGGGTAAAGATGTGCAGCTGACACAGCGGATCTGTAGCGTAGCTCATGACAGGAAACCACAGCTGACATGACCCGGGCCTTGTTGGGGCACCAGACAAATGTGCCTGCAGCCGGGGAGCTGGCTTACCACCTGCACGGCCCAGGTAGGGCGAAGGGCACAACAAATGGGTGGGTGGGCAGTCCTGGCCCTGCCATGCTTCCAGAGCCCTGCCCTCACCATGATGCTCATGGTGGCTGGCCATATAAAGGAAGCAGCACCTTTCTTATTTTAGTTAATTTTTTTAATCGATTCATACATTTAATTATTTATACATTTTATTAATTATCCTTTTGCACTGGAAAGAATTTGTTTAAAGCTCTTTATGCACATGCTTGCTGATGGTAAATGTATTTATTTATTTATTTATTTATTTTTACCCCACCCTATCCTGTCCCAAGCAGCTCAGGGAGGCTTACAACCAATTATAAAAACATATACAAATTTAAAATGGTATAAATAACAATAAAATATGACACCAATAAAATATACAATTCAAATCTGACAGATGAAAAACCACAAATAAATAACCCACCCACCTCTAACCCTCCCCAGACCCCTCCCCTTCACTGAAAGCCTGGCAGAAGAGCCATGCCTTGCATTGGTGCCAGAAGGTGAGAAGATTAGGGCTGAGACAGACACCCACCGGAAGTGAGTTCCACAACATTGGTGGTGCTGATGAGAATGCCCACCTGTCAGTCCCCACCAATCTATAGCAAGGAACCACCAGGACGGTGCCCCTCGATGACCGCAGGGGCCACCCCAGGGCGTGGGAAGTGAGGTGGTTCCTTGTATCTAAGATCATATTAAGCCTGGTTGTTATTTTTTCCCCCAAAAGTATTAATAACAGGACATGTCCAAAACTTGTGACCAAGTGATGCCTGCAATGCATTACATCTCCAACACATGCCAGCTGGTAATAAATTTAACTTCTTCAGTTTAGAAGTCCAATGTAGACAAAAAAAACTGTTGTATATGATGCAATCTATGATCAATTGTAGACATTCTAATATTTTGAACTGATAACTTCCATTGGGATTCTGTCATATTAAATCCCAAATTCTCATTCCATTTACGTCTTATGTAAACACTCGGCATTTTTACACACACCTAATTAAAGTTCTGGATTTACAAGTCCACAAGTAAGTTCCAGATGCATTCTTCACACACACACTGCCCTGAGGCAGACTAAGATAGCCGCAGCTATAGACGTGACAGACTGCAATGGAAACTAAGTGACTACAGATGCCTGGAGCAGGGCAGTTTACCAGGAGAACTTTTTACACACAAAAGTTCTGGGAGAAGTTCTACACAGAAGTTCCAAGAGCCAGATGTTTAAGATCTGGGTGAGTGATTTAGACACAGGATGTAACAGCAAACATGCAGGAGAAATGTGTGTGTAAAACCAGCCAATATCAGGTCTGTTGTAGGACATTATACACTTGTAGGAAGTTGGAACAAAATGGAGAATGGAAGTCAATTTTAAGATAAGGGTAAACGTATCTGGAGAGTTTACAATTGGGAAGGTCCCTGTTCCAACTTTATCTACCAATAATTGATGACATCATAGATATTGCCTCATACCTGCTGAAGAAAGCTTAAATTCTTCATGTAGCTCAGGAAAGGTTTTTTTAAAATGTCCTCGTAGATGTTTTAGATGTATAATCTCCTTATCCATCGACTTTTCCCAAAGCAGTCTTTGACTCCCAATCTTTGAAACAGGAGAATCCCAAATTGGTGCCTTGCTATGCAAAGATGGATATCATTTGAGTAATTCTGACAGATTATTCCAGACCTTTCAAGTTGCAAGTATTGTGGGAATTAGGAAGTTAGCAAGAAGATGGTAAGTAGAGTCTAGAACTTCCCCCAGATTCTTGAAAGTATTTCACAAGACCTGAATAAACGGAGCATGTTAACATTTTGAAAATGAACATATTGTCTCACCTCTTGCATTGATTGCATAATCTGCCAGTTGTAATTCCCAAATCCTGACATTAATGGTAATAAAAGGGGGGATATAAGTGCTTGCTCAATATCCACCTGTATACTGGAGTTATCAGTTATATTGTGCACACAATATGTAGCTTGGCTTATTTAAAAGGCATTATGGTATTGCCAAAGGTCTAGAAGATTAAAACTGCACATATCAATTGGTAACTTCATCTTTTTAAATGTAAGGTAGCCCTTCTTATCTTTTCCCCATAGAAACATATCATTTTTTAAAATATTTTGGTAAACTAGGATTCAGGAATTACAACTGACAGATTACACAATAGATAGACAAGGTGAAACAACAGTTCATTTTCAAAATGTTGACATGCTCCCACAAAGACACTCTTAAGGAGCTCCATTTATTCAGGTTTCATGAAATACTTTTAAGAATCTGGGAAAAGTTCAGATAAACTATAGACTGAATATTCTTGGGTATTTTAATAACTAAATAAATGATGTACTCAGGTTGCTACTAAAATTGCCTTTCTCTAAACACATCCTTTCTGGTATAATTATTTAATCCAAGTAATTCTAGTTTAGTTCAGTTTATTGAGAGTAGCTGGAAGCCATTGCAAAAATACAAATAAACACATATCTAACAAAAGAATAATATTACATTACCTGAGAAAAATAATAAAAAGTACAAAGGATATAATATAATATTAAAGTAAAAGTACTATACAAAAGTAGAATAAAATATATATAGAACAAATATAAATAATCAAATGTAATCAGAACATCACAACTAATATCATACAATGGCATCCAAGTAATTCAGATTTTGTCAGATTGAATTTATATCCAGATAGAATACTAAAATTGTTAATTAGAGACAAGAGGGCGGATATTCATTGCTCAGGTTCTGACAGGAAAATTAATGCAACATCAGTTCAAATCCAACAACTATATACAAGTATAATAATTTTTGCCCTTTTTTGTAAGCTAAACATTTCTCCATATATTTAGAGTTCATGAAAGTGTACACTCCCAAACACATATTCATTCAAAGACTGACCTCCATTGCTCCCACTGTCGCCCCTCCCCTTCAACATGTCATTAATCTCTCCCTCTCCACTGGCTCCTTCCCCGCCGCCTTCAAACATGCCACTGTCTCTCCCACCCTCAAAAAGTCCACCCTCGACCCTTCTGACCCCTCTAATTACCAGCCGGTCTCCCTCCTACCCTTCGCCTCTAAGCTTCTAGAACATGCTGTCTGCTCCCATTGCCTGGATCTCCTCTCTGCCAACTCATCCCTGGACCCTCTCCAATCTGACTTCTGCCCCCTTCACTCCACGGAAACAGCCCTTGCCAAGATCACCAACGATTTACTGGTTGCTAAATCTAACCGCCTCTACTCCATTCTTGTCCTTCTTGACCTCTCTGCTGCCTTTGACACTGTCGACCACTCACTCCTACTGGACTCTCTACACTCCCTAGGCTTCTGCGGCTCTGTCCTTGACTAGTTCTCCTCCTACCTCTCTGACCTCTCCTTTAATGTGTCTCTTCCCAATTCCAGCTCCTCCTGCCTCCCCTTCTCGGTGGGGGTTCCCCAAGGTTCTGTCCTGGGCCCTCTCCCCTTCTCTATCTACACCCTGTCCCTGGGCAAACTCATTGCCTCCCACGACTTCCAATATCACCTTTATGATGACGACACTCAGCTCTATCTCTCCACCCCCTCTCTCTCCCCTTCTGTCCAAGCTCGCCTCATTAACTGTCACTCTGATATCTCCGCCTGGATGTCCCGACGTCAGCTCAAGCTCAACATGACTAAGACTAAACTCCTTATTTTTCTCCCTACCCTTCTTCCCCCTCTTCCCTCTCCAATGTTATTGATGGGGTCACCATCCATCCTGTCCCCCAAGCCCATAGCTTGGGCTTCGTCTTTGACACTCACCTTTCCTTCAAACCTTACATCGACTCTGTTGCCAGGTCCTATCGCTTTGCCTTCCGTAACATTGCATGGATTCGCCCTTTTCTCTCTGTCTCCACAGCCAAAACCCTTGTTCACGCCATGGTCATATCTCTCCTTGACTACTGCAACCTTCTCCTTGCTGGCCTCCCCCGCTCTCACCTGTCCCCCCTTATTTCCATCCAAATCTCCACTTCTAGGATCATCCACTAGACCCATTGCTTCAACCACGTGTAGCCTCTCCTCTCCTCACTTCACTGGCTCCCCCTTCCCGCACACATCCTTCACAAACTCCTGGTATTTACTTACAAAACCCTTCACAACCTGGCTCCCCCTTACCTCTCAGCCCTTATCTCCTTACACACTCCTGTACGCACTCTCTGCTCCTCCTCTGTCCCTTCCCTTGCTCTCCCTCATCTCCCCTGCTCACCTAACCGCCTTCATCCCTTCTCCCTTGCTCCCCTCATGCCTGAAACTCCCTCCCTGCCCACATTCACCTCGACCCCTCCCTCCGCACATTCAAATCCCTCCTCAAAACCTACCTCTTCCTCAAAGCCTGTCCCAATGCCTGTTAGAACTTCCCACTCAATACTTACTCTCTGCCCTCCCCGTAGATTCCTGCCTAACTGCAACCAAGCCAAGCATGTGCACCTGAGACTTCGCATTCACTTGAATGTTTTTATCCCTTGTCTCTCCCTATGTCCCCTATCCCTGTCTCCCCACTCCGTGCCTATTAGATTGTAAGCCGTAGGCAGGGACNAAGCATGTGCACCTGAGACTTCGCATTCACTTGAATGTTTTTATCCCTTGTCTCTCCCTATGTCCCCTATCCCTGTCTCCCCACTCCGTGCCTATTAAATTGTAAGCCATAGGCAGGGACCTCGTCTATCTCATTGTTCTGTAAAGCACCAGGTACACAGCTGGCACTATACTAATAATAATAATAATAATAATAATAATAATAAAAAGAAATAGAAAAAGAAAAAGAAAAACAAAACAGAAAAATAAAGTAAGTACAGAATACAATAGCTGTCAATGATGAACAGTAATTTTCAACCAAAGAAGACGAGAGAAAAATATACCTTATATTCAGGAAAGGTTTGGACAGATGTGACTAAAAATCCCACAGCTAATTAAATGTAAAAAGAAGTTTAAACAGAGATTAAATACAAGTCTCCTATCAACTCAAAATTTTAATTGCCTTAAAAACACATAGGCCATTCTTACACCGATGCCATCCACCCACAAACACCCATGAACACCCATCGGATGGGTGGGATAGCATCCATGTGAACATTAATGGGTGGGTATGTGCGCTCCTGTGACCCACCCACCAACACCCATCAACACCCATGGAGCATCTGGGGAGGAGACGGCATGCTCCGTGGGTGGAGATGGGTGTTTAGCACCCACCCGTCTGTATAAACGACAAAACACGCACACCCACAGGCAGGGTCTACCAAAACCACCAAGACACAGCTAAAGAGGCCCTGCAGGAGCCTTCAAGGAGACCCACCCACCGGGGGTCATGCAGAACACCCACCCAGGAGCCCTTAAAGGAGAAGCCCGCAAGGACATGGGTGCGCCAACTCCCAACATGTCAGGCAGAAAAGTCAAAGACAAAACCAAGGGAGACAGCGCCATGACACACGGGGAAGGGGAGGGTAAGCGGGGGCACCCCAGGATGCCCAAGGGAGGGCGGCCCGGGTCAAGAGCACCACGGAAGGGGGGCAGGCCAACCACTGACAGCACACCCTTCCCAACACAGGGCAGATGGCACAATGCAGCCCCGGCACCACTGGCATCCCCGCTCCAAACCACAGCCATGGGGCACAGGGAGGAGAGTGATCTGGAGAGTGAGGTAAGTAATGGCACCCACCCACCCAGAGGAGGGAGGGGGAGGCATCCAACAAGCCCCGAGCACACACCAAGGAAACCCCAGGCAGGCAGCTGACAACTACACGGTTCCCCTGCCACAAGAGAGTGCCCAGGCATATAGTACCATCGGGGAGAAAGCTGAGGAGGGCCTCTGTGGCAGTCAGGTAAGACAGCGGGAGCCCCCTGAGGGGAGGGAGCTATGGAACAACCCACAGAAGCTGCAGGGGTGCAGCCACCACCATGCACTCCCCCAACAGAAGACCACCTGCTCCACTGCCACAACAGCCACTGGGGCCCCAAGCCGCCAAGCTCGATGCCCCCCTCCAGGACCCAAAAGGGGAACCCCGGTCCAGGCAGGAGACCCTGGACTTCATATGCATGGGGGGGCGAGAAGGTCCAGTACAACCTGGTGCGCAACTACAAGACCAGGTCTATGAAGTCATCGCCCAGGAGATGCAGTGGTCGGGGTACAATAGGGATGCCATCCAATGCATGCAGCAGGAAAAGGACTTGCGGTCCAGATATAAAAATATCAAGGACAACAATCTCAAGTCCAGCCATACCATGCACACAATGGAGTTCCAGGATCAGCTGAATTGGTTCCTCTGAACAGACGGGGACATCGTGACCTCCTGCATCCAAGACACCGCCTTCGCCAGGGACAGAAAGAGGGCTCTAATAACACTCCCCTGCCCCAACCACTGGAGCAGGGGGAGCCCTCAGCCCCTGGTGAGGCCAGCCAGGATGCGGGATGGGACAGCCCCATCCTACAGGTGGAGGAGGCATTCCTGGAAACAGAAATGGGAAACATCACCCTCTGCATGCACCCCTGAAACCCATGGGGTCAGAACCCACAGTGACAGGGGGCTCAAGGGGAGCACCCCAGGTGGCAGAGAAATATGATCCAGGTAAGAGGAACACCATAGGGCAGGGGGGGAGGTGCCCGGGCAACAACATCCAGGGTCCCAGCCAGGAAGCACAGCCAAACTGATGGATCGTATCCACTCATGCAGCTCAAGGGGACCTGTAGGTGCACAAGGAGGAGGTGGTGGCGGTCCTGGAGGAAGATGTGGAGGAACCTGAGGCCATCTGGGGGCCTGGTGACCAGGAGACCGATGGTAGGTACACACAGATATGGGTACAGTGGCAGGTGATGCTAGGTGGACAGGGGCATGGCAGTGCTACCAGTCCCAACCCCATCCAAGATCCAGCGAGGGTCAGGCCGAGGGATCAGCGAGGAGGGGCCCAGAAACACCAAAGGACAATGGGTGGGGACAGCACAGGGGAGGGGGCGGGACATGGCTACTGTAGTTGCTGGTGTCATTTATTTATTTTTTCGTTAAATTTATTTATTTTGTTAAATTTATTGGCCACCCCCTCATGCCTATGGCATCTCGGGGTGGCTTACAATATTATAAAAACACAATAATATTAAAATCAACAACAATAAAAAATAACACCAACCCCACAACAATTTATAAAACATCACTAAAACCCAACCCCTACCCCACCTTCCCACCCTCGCCTCCGAAAGCCTGGGTGAACAGCCAGGTCAGTCTTGCAAACTCGTTGAAAGGCCAACAGGCCTGGGGCCAGGTGAGCCTCCTCCAGGAGGGAGATCCATAAATGCGGCCTGGCTGCCAAGAACGCCCTCTCCATTGTGGCCCCACGTTTTACATGGGGAACCTTCAGAAAGGTGCCCCCGGTGGACCGAAGGGATCGCTCTGAGGTGCAGAGGGTGAGGCGGTCCCCGACATATGAGGGTACCAGAACATATGGAGCTTTATAGCTCAATACTAACACTTTGAATCTGGCTCAGTACGCTATAGGCAGCTAGTACAGAGCACGGGGCACTGGTGTTATGTGCTCATGCCGCCCCGTCACCATAAGGAGATGGGCCGCCACATTCTGCACTAACTGCAGCCTCCGAACCAGAAACAAGGGAAGTCCCACATAGAGCGCGTTGCAGTAGTCTAGCCTCGAGGTGATGACGGCGTGAATGAGAGTGGTCAGGTCAAGCCCGGAGATGTATGGACGAAGCCTCCATACCAGATACAGCTGGTGAAAGGTGGCTTTAGCCACCGCCTCCACCTGCTGATCCAGATGGAGGCCGGAATCCAAAACCATCCCGACTCCGAACTTGATGAGCAGCAGGAGGGTGAACCCCCCCCCAACAGGGGGGCCAGCACTTCCCTCGCTCTTCCCACCACCATCACCTCTGTCTTATCAGGATTGAGCTTCAGTCTGCTCTGACGCATCCAATCTGCCACAGCTTCCAAACATTGGGAAACATAGGGAAAGTCATGGGTATGGTTTGTGGGGGTCCGGTCTTGGGGGGATCAGAGTGTTGTTAGGGTGGGATGGTTGCTCCAATGGGGGCACCTTGCCATCAGCATGCTGGGCATGCTGCTCTTATGGCTATCCGTACTGGGGGTGGAGGGGAATAACTCAGAGCTCTGGCGCTGTGCAGTGCCCGTGCACCTTGTGGGTTGCCGGCGCACCCCCCCCCAATGAGACACAGAAACAGTATTTTGGTTTTCAAAATGGCCACACTCTTTATTTCCAATCCTCATCAAGGCCGGTGGGTATTGCCCAAGCAATCTGGGTCCAGTATGCTAGATTTAACGCCTTATTAACAACGGGTACCGACAGGGATGTGCCCTCCCTTGCCAGTACCGAACAAGATAACTTCCCCTTTCGACAGCCCCTGGCTCTGGCCGAAAGGGGACCATCCCCAACGGTGGGGTTGAGTAAGGAGGTAAGTACCCGCAAAGCCAGCAGACCGTGCATGTACATACTGACCCGTCTGGGTACCCTTCCCAGGGTGATAACCGCAGTGCATGCTGCGCCACGCATTGCACTAGGTGTCATCTCCCCATCTCTTAAGGAGATGACTCATCCTAACCTACTCTTACCTATTTATCCTACTGTAGCATACTGGACCCCCGCCACAAAGGGGGAGCCAATCACGGCCTCACCCGCTCCCCACCGCCTATTGAATCAATAATTCGTCCAAATGACTGGCCAAGCTCCTCAAATACAATTCGTTCCCGTTCTGGGACAGATGAACACCATCATCTCTGAACAAATCCACACGGCCGTATGCTATCTCCGAATGCCATATAATTGTTCCTCCCATGCTGGTTATCCACTTTGCCATTTCTCGGTTGATATTTCTCCGAGCTTTATCAATTTTTGCAGGTCTAATGGCCCTGCCCCATTTTAGGCGAGGAATCAAACTGGTCCAAACTATATGAGTATTTTCAAACAAACTCTGAACCTTTAACATATCCTGTTTCATTTGTATTATTAAATTAACCCCTTTTCTAACTGTCAGATCATTTTCCCCTAAATGCACAACGAGAACCTGGGGCTTCCCTTTAGCCTTCAGTGCCCTCAATGTTGGGAGTAATTGGCTCCATTTCATCCCACCAGTTCCATGCCACTGGACAATTGCTCTGTCATCTAACCCTAGGTGGAGGCCCTGTGCGGTCTTTTGAGCTGCCTTGCTGGCCCAACGCACCAGGCTGTGGCCCACGATCCACACTGTTCTCTTCTCTTGCCTGCTCCACCTAGTTCCTATGCGCAGGAGACACAATTGTTTAATAACAGTTAGACCTAACATACTTCTTATAGGCATTAGATCGCCACCGCCCAACTGATTTGATGGCCTCTACAGGCAGACCTACAGCCGCCGCTGTTGTAGCAGCCCCAATTCTAAACGAATGTGACTTAAATTCCCCGGAGGGAAGGCCTGCCCTCTTTAGCGCAGACTTCAAGACTGCGTTAAATTGATAACTAGTTAGAGGAGCTATGTTCTTGTGTATCAACAAATTCCCTGGTGTGTGTGGGCGGATATTCATATATCGTCTTGTCTGTTCAACTGGGCATATGTCCCTGAGACTGCAGCTGAACAGTCTGATATTTGCTCCTTTACCCCTTTGATCGGTCTTTGATCGCTGCAAGCGCAGCAACATAGCATCCTGGTTCAATTCCAGATCCTCTATCCTTAATGCCCTGCCCAAGTTGTCCCTGCGAGATGCTGCTACTAATTCGCTTATTCTGAAACCCCCGAAGTATGTTAGTGAGTATGCTGTGGTGAACAATTGTATCTCAAACGGATTGTGACATACACTCGGTAGTGCCCTTATGATGCTGACTAGTATATGCGTGGTAATGGGAGCTCGTGTACTGAGTGGAGGAGGGGCTGTTCTGGCCCAGCTCTCCAGCATGTGCTTCATATAAAAACCGTGATCTGGGGAGGGGTATCCCTTCATCCTGCTAATGAATGTTAATGCAGCAATCTTCCCCCCTATCGTACTTGCTGCCAGGCCTTTACTTTTTAGAAACATGGCGAATTGTAAAATCTCTGGTTCTCCTATGGGAAAGCCTCCACCCCAGCCGTTGGCAGATCTGAATTCCTGAAATTCTCGGAAAGCCCTACCGTAAGCGGTACGCGTTCTGGGGGCCAAGGATCCCTGAACGATTGTCTGGAGTTCTACTTCCCAAGGTTCCACGCCCCCAATGGGAGGGGCTCGGGGAATTCCCTGGCTTCCGGTGCTAGCTCCCTGAAACGCGTGATCTGGAATCGAGATAATGCGTCGGCCACTTCATTATGGACGCCTGGGACGTGCCGTGCGGTGAATAGAATATTGCCACGTAAACATGCCATCACCAATTTTCTCACAAGTGCCATGACTCGCGACGAACGGGACGATAATGTGTTGATTACATGGACAACTGCCATGTTATCGCACCAGAATAATACTGTGCGATTAGCAAACTGTTCTCCCCAAAGCAGTACTGCCACTACTATAGGGAACAGTTCTAAGAATGTCAAATCCCGTGTCACTCCCGTCTCATGCCACTCCCGAGGCCAAGGCTCAGCACACCACTGATTCCTGAAATAGATTCCAAAACCGGCGCCCCCCGCGGCGTCAGAGTGAACCTGGAGATCGTTGCGTAACAGCCATTTCTCTCTCCAAAAATTAACGCCATTATACCCGACCAGGAATTCCTGCCACGTCTCGAGATCTTGTCTCATCTCCCTTGTAATTCGGATCCTATAATGTGGGAGCAGGTTGCCCCTAAATTTTTCGTAAAATCTTGACAGAAATGCTCTGCCGGGTGCCACAACCCGACATGCAAAATTGAGGCTCCCTACTAATGATTGTAGAGTTCGTACCGTGATCTTTTTTGCCCGTATACTTTCCCCGATCTTAGCTTGCAGTTCCTGCAATTTATTTTCTGGCAGTCGTGATGATCTAAATTTTGTATCTAATTCGATCCCCAAGTATGTAATTCTAGTGGAAGGGCCCTCTGTTTTTTCGGTGGCTAGTGGTATTCCCAACTCGTCGGCCATCTCCTGAAACAATCGTAAGGCCTTTTTACCCGCTTGTTCATCGGGGGGGCATATTATCAGGAAATCGTCGAGGTATTTAGTTAAGTCGCCTCCATCCCACCTCTGCTTAAATATCCATTCAACAAGAGAACTAAAACGTTCAAATGCTGAACACGATATGGAGCATCCCATAGGCATAGCTCGATCATAATAGTATTTACCTCTAAATTGGAAACCCAGTAGATGGAAACTGGTGGGGTGGACTGGGAGCAAGCGGAATGCTGATTTGACATCGCATTTAACTAGCATTGCCCCTCTTCCCATCCTCCTTGCCTTCTCGACCGCCACGTCAAATGATGCATACTTGACTGTGGCTAGTTCCTTCGGTATGGCATCATTTACCGAGGCGCCCCGAGGGTGTGACAAGTGATGTATCATACGAAATTGGCCCGGTACTTTTTTTGGTACGATTCCCAATGGGGATATTACCATGTTCTGCAGGGGTATCTGATTATAAGGACCAGCTATTCTACCTTCCGCCAATTCCTTCTCAATTTTTTCCTTAACTAGATCTTCCCTCCCTTGAACCGATTTTAAGTTCTTAACACATGTATGCTGGTTTACTGGGCCGGCCGGTATGAGGAAGCCATCCCGGAAGCCATGTATTATGTATTCGACCTCCCTCCTGTCCGGGTGTGCTTCCAAGGCTTTTATCAAGGCGTCAATTCGTATTGGTGTCGGGCCCCTTTTGGGTGCGAGACCCCATGTTTGTTCCCTGTCCGCCTTTCCCGTTTCCTCCTCCCGTACCGAAACGGTTGTTGCCTGCCTTTTGTCGGGGGCGGTAACATGTGCTCTCAGGGTGCCTCCCGCCACAACTGGAGCACATGTGCCGAAATCTACACTGGGCCCTGTTACACCGCCCGTTGGAGTTATATTCCCAGCATGCACCGGGACCTCCCTGTCCCCTCCTACGACTATCCCCTCGATAAACCTCATTCGCTGTTGCGACCCCTCCGCGAACTAGTGGGTGTCCGCTGTCAGACCTGGGAGCCTTGGTGGCATCCACCATGCTCTCCAGCCATATGTCAGGGGCATGGGTGTCCCATCGCAGGCTTGGCGTATTTGCTGCTCTATGACGAAAAGCTTCGTCATAGCGAAGCCATGCGCCGGGAGGGCCGGTACCATGTGCCCTACGGACTATGTCCGCGTATTTGTGAAGTTCTAAGCCGCGCCCGGGGTCCCTTTGCATTATGACTCCCATATATACCGCAAATGCTGAGGTCCAATTCGCCCAGTTTCTATCTGCCTTTGGGCGTCTATATCTTTCTTTGTCCTTTTCTCCCTCGGTCTCAGAATGGTCCACTATAGGATCACTAAAGAGCAGGGCATATAAATCAACGTATTCTCCACGCCATATTTTTTCTTTGGTCGCCTGAGTTAGATGGCTTCCAAATGGGGCAGCTACATCAGCAATGACGCCTCCTGGTGGGCGGATAACTGTTGAGGTCTGTGTCCCACTCCCGCTTTGTACCTGGCTACCACTTCCAGCGAGGGGTGGTGGTGCTACCTCGCCTATTCCTGTACACGCCATCTCCCTCTCAATGCTAGTGGAGGGGGGGACCCTTTGAACCTTTTCAGCAGGGGCTGAAGTGGGAAATACCCATGCCCAGCTCCCATTAACTTCCATCAACTGTGGCGCTATTGGTTCTTGTACTCCCATCCCTGCCGGTTCCAAACTTGCCCCTGTCTCCCTAGCCGCCGTTTCCTGCGGGGCCCTGTATCTGGAATGCTGGCCCGCTTCTCTAGTGATCGCCCCTAACCCTGCGCCCCCTTCCAGGGTACCTACAGTGCTACCCATGTTGTTAACTGCCCTTTCCCCATATGCGTTAGACTCACCCTGCTCTCTCTCCCTCGGGGTGATTCTGCTGCCGAGATCAGCGTTGGTGCTTGTTCCAGCCTCCCTGGGTGCTTCTCCCCGCAGCGCGTTTTCAATGGCAATAATCCTTTGCCACATTGCTTCGTCTGTTGTCCCGTCCTGGTGCACCTGGTTTTCCCGCCGTCTCCTTGTTGGTGGTGAATCGCCCCCTGTATGTGGGAACATTAGGCAGGGCACATCCAGCCCCATTGGGTTACTCCCTGTAGATCGTATAGGCCCTGGTACCATGGGTAGGGAGCCCGCCCTCTGTAACTGATACTGGGCAAGTCCAGGGACCCCAAGGGGATCCCATGAAGTTACTCCCCCTACTGGGCCAGAGGCAGGGAAGGTCTGAAACCCTAATCCATCTAGGCCTGTTGGCCCTATATCCTGTCTGCTAGTCCCCTGCCCCACTACTTCATCCCCCACCCATCTGGGCCCTGTGGGGTTATCCCTTGACCCATCCCTGGGACTGGGATCCTGGGCTTCACCTGGCCTCAAATTTAGCCCTGGCCTCTGTGTGGTACCCTCATCCCGGTACCGGGCTGGTGTGGCAATTGCTCTAGAGCCACGTCTGAGCCCAGCCTCAGGGGTCTGCCCGTAGGCCTGGTCCCCCTGTGAAACCCCTCCCTGCCCCCCGATCATGGAGCTCCCTCCTGGCTCCTCAGGGGCTAGCTCGCTCTCTTGGGCCCCCTGCCTGTTCTGGGGCAGCCCCACGATGGGCTGCATATCACTTTGGGCTGGGGTTGGTGGGCAGGCCCTCAGCAGTGCCTCGCAGGCCGCCAGGCGGGCTACTAGTTCTGCCCTAGCGGGGGCACCCTCCGGAGCCCCCCCGGCCTCCCCCCCTGAGTTACAAACAGTCTGGGTGTCCGCCCGGTTCCTCTTCTGGGCCGTCGCGCCCTTCTTCTTAGCGCGGCCCATCCTGTTGCCTGGGGGGAGCGCAGCAGCAAACACTCCTTGCTGCTGCGTTTTCTCGATGCCCTGAGCGAATGCCGCTCCACGTGGCTAGAGCGGCTCCGCCCTTCCTAAAAGGGGCGGGCCCGGTCACTCCTCAGTTCGGCGCGCTCTCCCTTTTCGCGCCGAACTGCACGTTGCCAGGCAACCCCTGCCCGGGTTCCTTCATTGCAAGCTGCAACGGCAGCTCCTCTGCTCTCCTTCCTCTGTATCCCCTGATGGGGGGGCGCGGCAATTGCGCCGTTGCCATTATTTGCGGCGAAGGGGACTTCTTGCAGCTCATAGTTCATATTATCTGGGTGTTACCCTGCCTTTCACCCTCTTCAACTAGACTGGGGATTCTGGGTCCATGGATGGTGGGGCCATGGGGGATGCGGATGGGCACTGCGCTGTTCTGTCGGGGTTGCCTGTGCACCCCTGTGCATATGTATGGGGGGGGGTTCCTGGCTCTTCCAGGTGGGCTGTTACATGGTATGGGCTCTTGGCTCTCTAGTGTGTGCTCCCTCTGCGGTCTGTTACTTCCCGCCCTGTTGTTGCTCTCCCTAGCTTTGTTCCCCTGACTCTGTGAGCCCCATGGCATGTTTCAGGATTTTGATATCTCCCACAGCAGCCTTGCACATGGCCGGACGTACATTGGTGCTGTGTGCTTGTGCATGGCTCCGGGTGCCTGCTGTCATCACCCTCTGTGCTACCTGTCTCTTTGGTCTGTCCCTGGATGGCTCCGACCCACCCCCGCTGAGGTGGTTTTGCTTGCTTCATGGGGCAGGGTTCTTCCTTCTCTCTGTGCACTACTCTTCATTCCTATTGGCCTGGCCTCACTCTGGTTCTGACCCTATGGTGTGCTGTGTCTACCGCCCCCTATCAGTCCCCTATTCCTACTCTTCCAGCCATGGAGGGATGCCGTAACTGGAGGGCTCCTGACCATGAGTCTGGGTGGTCCTCTGGTTGTGATTCGCCTCCCTGTGCACACCCTTGGGCTCTGTCACTGGGGCGGTGACATGGAGGGCCCGGTGGGAATAGTTGGGCTGTTGTGAGATTTCAGGTGGTGGCCAGGGCACTCCCCCCTGTTGTTTCCAGCTCCCCATCCCCATCTCCTGCTTCCTCTTCCCTTCTGCTGTGATTGTTTTCCTGATGGTGTTGTGGCTGGGGGAGATGGCTGGTCAGCTCCAGCAGGTGGCCACTGAGCTTCGTGCCGGGGCCCAAGTCTACCAGGAGATCCATGAGTTACCCCTGTGTGTATGCTCATCCTCTCCCCACCCCCCAGATGTGTGGGCTCCTTAGATGTTGTGGCCTATGGCCTGCCCTACTCGTGTGCTCCTTCTCCTTCAGTGTAGGCAATGACTAACGAGAGGACCAGGGAGAAGGAGGAGGTGGTACAGCTGCTCCTGCATGTGCTGCAGCAGGTACACTTTTTAGACCATGCCCAGGAGGATCGCTGGAGGCTGGAGCCAGTTCCAGGGTAATAGGACCTATTGAGTACTTGGATCTGCCCCACTGTCCCACCTTGTACCCATACGGTGTTGGTGTTTGTTGTGTGTTGTGAGACTGTTGCTCTAGTTGGTTTATCAATAAAATTTGGTTTGCTTGGTTCCCCCTGGTGTCTGTGTTCTCCTTGACTCTGTTGTATCCCTCTGTGCAGGCCGTGTCTGGTTGGTGTGGAGTGGTTGTCTGGCAGGGCATGGATCCTTTGCTCTGTGTTCCCCAGTTCCCTGTGGTTGCGCTTTTTATCTGTGGGTCCTCTTTGGCTTGGCCCTTTGGTACCCTGTCATCTGAGTCGTGCCCTTTCTACTGTTTGCGTGGGTTCCTGTGTTCCCCCCCCCCTTCCCTGCCATGGTGTGGGGCTCATTCTGAGCCCTTTGCATCCCTACCCTGTGCTTGTTGGGCTGCTGCTGTATTGCAGTTGGCTTGTGTTTTTTGGGAAGTGGCTGTCCGCTCTGTGGTCTCTGATCCTGGCTCCAGCTTGTGCTTTGGTGCCTGCTGCCCTCAACCCAGATTTCCTGTTCCTGGCATGTTGTTCCAGGGTTTGGGGGGTTAGGTGGGTGGTGGTCCTTGCTAGGGGGGGGGTTGGTGTGGTCCCAACCCATTTTGGGGTTTGCCTGTTCTTCCTGGTGCCTGTGCTCGGTCCCGGACTCCCTCTCCCAGTTGGGTTCCCCTTTCTCCTTCATCCTGCTGGGTTTCCCTCTGTGCTTGTGTGCACTTTGGTGTGCAGGTGTGGTCTGGTTTCTGAGGGGTCCATGGCACCTAGCTGTTTGGCCTGTGTCTCCAGGCTTGACTTGGGCTGCTGCTTTGTATCTCTTGACATTCTGGTTCCCTCCTCCCCCGCCTGCTCGGAGTCTGGCAGTGTAGGTGTGGTGCTGTGTGTCGCGGCTTCATTTGCCCTCACTCGGCCATATTGTACCATCACTGTGCTGGGCGTGGTTTCCCCTCTGTTCGGTGTACGGGTCGTCCGTGTAAACATCATGGGTGTTTGTTCGGTGTTGCCCTGGGTGGGTGGGTGCCTGCTGGGTGTGTGCTGTCCCCTCCCCTTCTGTCCCAGAACCACCACCACCCCCCGCAGTGGTGTCCATGTAAACGTCCCCCTGCTCGGCGCCGATGTGTTTTCAATGTGTTTGCTCACCCACCCATCTCTGCCCATTTCCACCCACCTCCACCCATCAGGCCTGCAGCACCGTCCATGTAAAAAAGGCCATACTTAAATGAAATATTGTTGCCATAGCAGCCTTATGTATATTCTTACAATAAAAAATCAATTTTCCTCCAACATATATAACAGTTTAAGAGTATCCTTGCAGTTGAATATATACATTTTCAAACACAAGTGATTAGAATGCCTAAAGACAGATAATATGTAAGTCCTTTTCATACAGACACTCTAAGACCGTTTTTAGATGAGGCGCTGCAGAAGCGCCTCCCAAGCCGTGCATTAAGACAGAAGCCGGCTGCACTGCCGGAAGTGACGTTCTTCCTGTTGCTGGCAGCGGCTGCGGCCGGAGATGTGGCGCTTTGCAAAGGTGTGTTCTAGAGACCTGAAAATTGAGGTCTCTAAAACGCGCCTCTGGAAAGCGCCGCATCTCCAGCCACTGCCGTTGCCAGCAACGGGGAGAACGTCACTTCCGGGAGTGCAGCCGGCTTCTGTCTTAAAGTGCGGCTTGGGAGGCGCTTCTGCAGCGCCTTGTCTAAAAACGGTGTAACTGATAAAATAGGTGTTACATTTTATTATACATATTGCAGGGCACCCATAGAGCACACCTGCAGCCCTGCAACATGTATAATAAAATGTAACACCCATTTTCTCATGTTAGAGAGTCTGTGTGAAAAGGACCTATATAGATATAGTCCATAATGATATAGTCCTATATTAAACCACATAGCATTTAAATCTGTTCCATAAATCCTTCTACTTCAACTGGAATGGACTTAATAAGGTTTTCAGCCTCCTTTGGGTCTGAGAAAGCATGTGTTTTCCCATGATGAATCACTGAAAAGATGGCACGGTACTACTTCATGAAGTATTTCAGATGTTTAAGTCTAGCTTGCATTTTAACTGGTTTAAGCAGAGCTTGTTTTTCAACTACTTCACGAGCCATGTCAGGAAACAGCATTACATGGACAGCAGGCTCTCCCCACATACGTTTTCCTACTAGTTCTCTGGCCCTTTTCAGCATTTTCCAACCCTGGTTCCACCCCATCTTACATTCTGGCCTAGTCATAGGCTAGCTGCCCTTCAGGTGTTCAGCAACGGGTAGGCATGTACCTGGCCTTAGGTGTTAATGCTCCGTCCCCTGGCACGGAAGGGGATTCCATTCCCCCACAAAGCCGCCACTCACTGATAGGGGAGAGCGATCTAGCTCAGAAACTTGACTATAAAGGCAAGGGTTTTCTCACCAAGGCCAGGTCTCCTACAGAGAGATCTGCGCACCCTTTCTATTTCCAAGTCAGTATCTGATGGGAGGTTTAAAATAGTAATAAGCAGCTTTGTAACAAATGTTGTAAGATTTCTCTGCTCACAATCTTCAGGCGCTCCAGTAATCCGAATATTCTTCTGGATCTACTTTCCAAATCTATCCATTTATTTCTTAGATAGATACTGCATTTCTTCTGTATTTGTTCTCATTTGTTTACCAGTCTCCATGGCCTGATCCTCAAACACAGAGACTCTCTCCTCCACTCCCTGAACTCTCTTTGTCAGGTTATCAAAGGAAGCCTGCACATTGATGATAACCTCCTGGGTCTTATCCACAGTTATTTTGATGGTGGATATTTCTTTGGCCATATTTCGTATGAGAGCAGCAATGTTCTGTCTTCCCCTCACAGCTTACACCTTAGAGGCCTCCACCTTGGAGGTTAGTGGGCTGTGTGATCTCTATGGTTTCTTTTTAGAGCCCCCTGACTGTCAAGACAAACATGGATTTGGTCTAGGCATGTAGAAATGGAAAAGAACACTCCAGTATTAATATGAAGGGAGTTTATTTATATATTTATTTATTTTCTTATATTTATGAGTCGCCCCATATGCCTATGGCATCCCAGGATGACATACAATTAAAATTTATAAAAACCATTTTCATAAAAACATCACAAATTAAAACATCCAGGGATAAAGACAATAAAAAATAAGGGCAGGGAGAATAAAACCCTAACCCACCCTCCCCAAAGCCCCAAAGGCCTGGTTTTACAAGCCCACCGAAATGTTAGGAGGCTTGGGGCCAGGCAAGCTTCCTCCGGGAGAGAATTCCAAAGATGCGGCCCGGCCACCTAGAATGTTCTCTCCATCATGGCCCCCCACCTAACACGGGGGACCTCCAAGAAGGCACCCCCAGCAGACCGAAGGAGCTGCTCCAGGGTGCAGAGGGCGAGGCGGTGTCTGAGGTATGAGGGGCCAAGATCATAAAGGGCCTTATAGATCAAAATACCAATACCTTGAACCTGGCTCGGAACACTATTGGGATTTTCAAAATCAAAACCAAAAGTGGCAGTTTATTTTACAGTGGTTGTTTTCAAATGTGACAGTGGCCAGCACTGCCACACTTTGGCAGGGGGGCCACTCTCACATTAGTTTTCACATGCCAGATGTTGGCACAGAATAGATCCCAGCCATGGTGGCAGCTAGCACAGGCTGTAACTCAGGAATGTCTCCAAGTCCCAGCACTGGCTACCTACACTACTACTAATCATTTCTATGGTGCTACTAGGCCTATGCAGTGCTTTACAGTCTCAGATTTTCAGAGACAGGTCCCTGCCGAGTGGGCTTACAATCTAAGATGGCCACGGGGTGAGGGGAACAGCAGAAAAGACGGACACACATTTATTCCCATTTTGGGAATGCTAGACGGCTAGATGCTGTAGCTGTGGATTTCCTGCATTGAGCAGAGGGCTGGACTAGATGCCCTCTGAGGCACCCTCCAACTCTAAGATTCTATGTAGATGGGGAACTGACGCTGAGAGGTGTTGACTGGCCCAAGGTCACCCACTGAACTAATTGGCTAAGGTGGGATTCTAACCTTGGCTTCCCAGGTCCAAGTCCAGCACCTTATCCATTATAGCACACTGGCTCCACCACAGCCAGGATCCAAGTGCCTGCCAAGGAATAAAGTGGGCTTTCACATTTGAAAGTCTATTTTACTGGATCTGGTCCAGAGTCTCCACCGGTTCCGGGCACCATGGTGGCTGTCATTAGCCACCATGGCCACCTGCCAGGGGGAGGGGCAGGCCACTGGGTGCAGCATGGGGTCAGGGCTGGGCAGATGTACCCTGTCACATTAGTTTGGGGACCTGGTGGAATCCCAGCCCAAGCGTCATCACATCTGAAAACACCCAGTGTAGCAGGAGCCTCCCAGGCTACATCTGGTATGTTTCTCAGCTCCCTCAGAGTTCCTAAGGTAATACGCTTTAACTCAGCTTTTGTTCAGACAAACATGATGGTTAAAGCAAGCAGAGGGCAGTTCCTCCCTGGGGCTATTTATTCTTAATGAAGAGGGGTATGTAAAGCAGGATGGATAAGTTATGTGTAAATTTGATCATTAACTCCCAGGGAAACCTCCCCTCTGGACAGGGCTGGCACTACCATAGAAGCATCAAAGGAAGCTGCCTAGTATGGTAAGTTGAAGGGGGAGGCAGAAACTGTAGCTGCCCCCACCACCAGTAAGCTCCATCACTGGATGGGGGCAGGAGAGGCCAGGGGAGTTGGGGCCACCTAGAGCAGCAAAAATTCTTGCGCCATTCCTGCCTCTGGGTAATTACTCTGTAAACTGTGAGACCTTGCAATGTAGTTTATCAAATACCATTGAAGTAAATTTCACAAGGGAGACTAGCCTTATTGGCTGCTGGAAATGTTGGGAGGCAAGTCTTTAACACAACCAATTACAGCTTTCTTCCACAGAGGAGGAAGCAGCCCAGCAAACAAGAGACATGATTGAACACGTCCAGGTTTGTGACTTGCCTCACTTGCCTCACTGCAAGTGCTCAAAAAAGCAGAACTTGACGTACTCTCCCCCACTTATGCCCCCATAGACTTTGGGGTGCCAATGACTGAAGTCTGTGCCAGTGCCTCTGGCATCTGCTCTTCCTCTGTCCACCTCCTACAGTCTTCTTCACTCTCTCTACAAATGCTCCAAAATCAGATCTCTGAATCTAGTAAAACCTTTATAGTTTAAACAGAAGCAATACCTGCAAGTTATTTAAGTAAATTTACAAATTGTGCTAAAATCATTAAACTGATATTGCTTATCAAATTGGGACCTTTTATCCAATCTTTCTTATATTTGGAATGGATGGTCCCTTTTGTGAGGAGAACCTCCTGTCCAAATTTCATCCAAATCAGATGGAGAACAAAGATGCTACAGCTGGAAATGTGTGTGGAAACCATGAAATAATTAAATTGCTTATAAAATCAGAACCCTTTATGCAATCTTATTGAAATTTGGCAGGAATGGTCCCTTCAATAGGGAGTACAAGGAGTAAAAATGTCACCAAAAGTGGATGGAAAACAAAGAACTTACAGCTGGAAATGTGTGCACAAACCGCATAACCTCAATTGCTTATAAACTAAGGACCCTTTATCTAATCTTTATGAAATTTGGTAGGGAATATTCCCCTGGCTAAGGGGTACAATCCCTCAACATTTCATGAACAGAGGATAAGAAAAGAAGAAGCTACATCCAGAAATCAATTTCCTATTTAAACTAATAGAAAACAAAAATAAAAACAAAATTCTTAATAACAAAAATGAGAAAACAAAGATGCCTAAAAATGAAAACAAAAGAACAAAAAATGAAATGGGTCTCTGGAGCACACCCCTAAAAGGTACAAACCATGCTCCCATGGCCAATAAACTCCATCCCTCAGCAAATAAGCTCCATCCCCTCATGCACTGACACACTCTCCCAACATCCCAAATGTATAAAATGGAACAGAAGCTCTCCTGTTTAACATTCCATTTTCCTCTTCCAATTGTCTTCTCAACTGTGTTTCCTGGGAGGCAAGCAGGAAAAAGGTGCCTGAAGCTTGATACCTCTTTTTGTCTGTCTCTTCTCTGAAAGAGAGACTTTGACCTCAAAAAGAGGGACATCAAGCACCCAAAGAGGGACACTCACTCCCAAGTAGGGAATGGAGTTGAGGGGGGATGTATCCTGGTATCTGCGACAGTCCTAGTAAAACTGAATGAGGATGGAGAACTTCACACCCACCCCAACATTCAAACTTTTATATTAAGGAAAACCCAACTGTAAGTGTTTTAATCTACTGTGTAGATGTAATAAAATTAAGTGTTTTTCTAGGCAAACCTAACATAAGAGGAAGTTCAGTTTGGGGCTATGCATTCTATTACTATACGATCTACACTGTGTATATAAGTATACACTCTGTCTCTCTCTCTCTCTGGGTGTTAACAAATATGACGATGGTCTGTTGTGGCCCGTTGAGGCCTGCTTTGGTCTGTGAGTCACCAGCATGTTTGTTGGCAGGTTGCCAGATGTTTGCCCGGGATTGCTCCCAGGTGTGTTGGCGGTGAGTCTGTGCTACAGCCAAAGATGGTTGCCAACACCACCGAGTGAGGGGGTAGGCAGGGTCGTCCATGATACAGGGTGGTATTGGTACCCCCTCGATCCAGGTCATCCCCATGTCAGCGAAGTCCCCCCAGAACATTCAGGCATAGAAGGGGGAGATGGTCATGATCCGGGCATCATGACTGCGGTCGGAGTTCTCCGTGAAGATGTCTATGAACCAGCCCCAGTGATCCACAACCGCCTGCAGCTGCAGGGAGTGATACCCGTGCCTGTTCACATACTCTGCAGCCTCCCCAGTGGAGGGGCGGAGGATCTCTATGTGGGTGCTGTCCACGGCTCCCATGCAGTTGGGGAAGCCTCCAGCCGTGAATCCTGCCATCATGGCCCCTTGGTCGACCAGCTTGATCGTTCTGTCCAGGAGCATGCCCTCCACAGCCTCACACACATCCCGGAGGATACAAGCAATGGTGCTCAGGTCTACCCCGAAGGGCTGGGAGACGGATCGACAGGAGTCGGGCGTTGCTAGGGCCCAGACCCCTATTGCCACCCGCTGGACCATGGGGATGGGGGTCCTCATGGGGGTGTGCTGTCGCTCCAGTCAGGACGTAAGGAGCTCGGCGAGTCGGAGCAAGGTGAGCTTCTCCATCCTGAAGTGGGCCCTCCAGGCTGCATCGTCCCACTGGGCCAGCGCCCTGGTCCACCAACCCTGTGCCCGCTCAGCAACCCATATCCGCCTGTCAATGGGAATAGCGAGAAGGACTGCCTGGTGCATGGTCTCCCTCCCCCACTGGAGGTGCCTGGCCACCTCACAGAGTACCGCGGGCCAGATTCGGCCCCGGCTCACAACCTGCCAGTCTTCCCCGGAGAGTCTCTGTGCCCTGAGCCGGGCGAGGTCTCTCCTGCGGCCATGGTGGGCCCTGCGGGCCCTTGCAGGCCTCCAGGCCAGGGTAACCTGCAGGTGGGCGCCCAGCTGCAGCTCTGCGGTAAGGAGGCACAGTTGCTCAGTGTAGTCATGGTACCACTCAGCTGCGAGCATGAGGTACATCCAGTAGGTGGCTTCCCTGTCCCACTCCATGGTGGTGGGGGCCCCTGGGGTTGGGGTATGTTTATGATGGCCCTCTGATGGCCGGGTGGGTCGGGGCCCAGTCCCCAGCTGGGCGGGCCCCCCAATACGGTTCTGGTGTCCGTGGGCATGCAGTTGGGTGCACCTGATGCCGACACATGGGGCCTCGTGCCTGCACGGGCGTGTGGGACTGTGCACTCCTTGTGCACCTGCATGCCATCAGCCATCACCCCACCCCACCCCATTTGCAACACCGTGTCCTTGCCGGCCTGATTAGCCATTCTGTGTGTGCTATTGTTTTCTGCAGCTGTGCTGGGTCTGCACCCCATGCCTCGCTCCGTTGTGCTACAATGTTGCGACCCGTGGCCGCCTGTCCTGTCCTTGGGACCCCTCAGAGGCCCCCCCGGCCCTGGAGGGTATGTGTGCCCCCCTGTCCATGGTGTTATTCTCCCTGTCTAGCTGGACCATGGTTGGTTGTGCATCCACTGGGCTCCTGCTTCCCAGCCCCCATGGGGCCCCCCATAGCTGGACCTTCCGTGACACCATGTCCCTGTGTGACCTGTGGCATACCCCGGGCATGCAGCTGCTCTTGGGCTGCCCGGACACCCATTTGGGTGCTTATTCGAGCCTGAGCTCTGGCCTTTGCTACTTCAGCTATGAGGCGAGCGCTCGTGATTGCCGGCTGCATGCGGAGACTCTGGGACTGGTTCCCATCCCCAGTGGGTGCATCCCTGAGATGAGGTGCTCACATGTGGCCTGGTCCATGGCTGAGACCGTGTCTGCACTCTCTGTGTGCAGCCTGGCTGCCTACACACTCTGCCTTGCGGAGGGGGGCCCTTCCTTGGCCATGTCCTACTTTGGCTGTGTTCAAGGGGCCCGTGGGTACCAGCGCTCCTGTGGGGTGGTGTACCACTGGCTGTTGGAGCTGGGACAGCTTCCATGGCCCCCTGCTGCTGACTGCTGTGTGTTGGAGCCTGCCGCGGTGGAGCTGTCAGTGCTTTTGGGTGTGTTGTCCCATTCGGATGTGCAGTTGGGGCTGTCCATGCAGGATCCCTTCGAGGCCTACTACCTGATCTCCCACCACATGTCCCCCTCTGGGCCCCACCCCCTTGTCTGCCTCCACCTCCGAGGTTCCCCTCCGTGGTTGCCTTCCCTAGTGCCTGGGTCCGGCGCTCTGCATGGCCTCACCGACCCACCTGTGTCCAGTGGACTGTCCCCACCCGCCAGCACTGCCACCTGCTGCCCCGCTCCCCCTTGGATGCCTGTGTGACCTCGGGGTTCTGGGGCCCCTGGACTTCCCCTCGCTCCTTCCTCCAGGGGTGTGTGTGCATCCTTGGACCTGCAGCACTGCACCGGCTCTCCTGCCTGCCCTCCATTGGCCCCTCTCCGGGTGTGGGGTCTACGTGTGCCTCCTGGATTGTTTCTGGCCAGCTCGCTGTGCATTGCGGCCCTCCGCTGTGCCTTGGTCCCGAACTCCTGGGGCCCCCCATTCTGGGGCTGCCTGTGTTGCTGTGGGGGGTGCCCGTGCGGACAGTTCTGCTGTGGGGGTTGTGGTTGCTGTTGCCTGTGTCCTGCCCTGCCCCTTTGCAGTTTCCCCCCCTCTCCCCTCCCCCCCCCCCGTGCCTGCTGTGCCTTGTCCGGGCGCCCGTGTCCCCCTTCCCTTCCTTTCCTTTCCTTTCCCTTCCCTTCTCTGTGCGTGTGCGTGTGCGTGTGCGTGTGCCTGTGCCTGTGCCTGTGCCTGTGCCTGGGCCTGGGCCTGTGCTTGTGCTGTGTGTTCCACTGTGGCCCCACTGTCTGTGTGCCTGTTGTGTGTGGTACCTGTCTGGATCTTCCCCCTCTCCCCCCTCCCTTCCCGTTTCCCTTTTGTGGGTGTTCCCTTGTGTGCCTTTTGGCTTTGTTTGCCCTCAGGCAGCCATGTCTGTGTCCCGCCCCTGCCCGGTGGTGTCTGGGTGTTTTGACCATGACTGGGAATTGGTGTCACGCCTTTTGTGCTGCCCCGGCCCATGATCTGCCAGCCCGATTCGCTGCCATGGTCCCGGTCTGTCACATCTGTTTGGGGCTTTTATTCGCCCCGGGGGGTGGTTGTTCGGTTCACTCCCACCGGGAATCCACTGTGGTGAACCGGGCGCCTGTCATGTCTGAAATCACCCCAGGTCCAGACTGTGTTGCCCCAGCATGTTCCTGACCTGGGTCGGGTTGTCACATAGACGCTCTACCATCACATCTCTAAAGATCCTCTCTCTCTCTCTCTCCAGACTTAGAGCTCACTCACAAATCACCTTTCCCTTTTGAAAACTAGCCACGTGTTCCTTGTCTCATAGCAAAACATTTGCATAGGTGCTGCTATCCCTGCAGCATTTTAATGTCCCCTTCTGACACCATTTGCATTGCATGTCCGAGAGCAAGGATCATCAGGGAGCACAAGAAGTGAGAAAGATTTCCCACAACACCCAAAATGTGGTTTTGTGTGACTACACACTATAAACGGGCATTGTGTGAATAAGCCCATAGTGTCACTAATAACTGTTTGTTATGAAATATAGGGATCCAGTTGTCTGAACGTATCTATAAGTATTCACACTTTAAAAGATTTGTAGAAGGGAAGACAGAGGGATAGTCTTCCCTATGGTTCACAAATACCCTGTCTCTTGATAGTACAAAATCCTAGAAATATTGATGTACTGGCAGTATTTTTTGCCCATTGTTTTCTGATGAAAACTCCATAAAAGTCTTCTACAGTGAATTGCTTTGAGACGTTGTCTATTGAAATCTCTTTCCTAACAGTCTCAGTGTGCTCATTAGAAGCTCCTCTGGGCATCATTTTAAGATGAAGGTCAAGAGAGAGACTTGCAGAGAATAAAACCTTCACATACCCTTTTTAGGAAAATCCCTTGAAAGTAACAGCATTAGTTTTTCATAGTTCATTTGGCCTAATGATGAAATGTTGCATTAAAAATTAGTTTTTTAAACCAGGGGTGGAGAACCCTTTTGCTCCCTTGGGCTACTTTGAAAATTAGTACAAGCTCCATGGGCTGTATAGGAGTTGGAGGCACAGGCTCTGAAGGAGTGTGCTCAGGATGAGGGGAAGGAAAGTTGGAATAGTGATCATGGATCTGTGTCACAGATCCATCCCCTAGCCTTGAGTGCATGCCCTCATCTCTGCTCCTGAGTTCACTCTTTCAGTGCTTGAGGGTAAGGGCTGAATTTACAGGCCAGTTCCAGGAAAGGGGCCAAACATTGCCCATGGGCCAGAGGTTCTCCAATGCTGGTTTAAACCTTAAAAGGAAGCATTCATACTATATCTCTAAACAGTCCCCAGGACATGACTACATAACAGCCACCATCATTATATTTGTGATACAAGATTGGACTGGCCATTGGCCACCCTTTCATCCAAGGGTATTTTCAGACGTGACGGGGCTCAATTTGCCCCATCATGGAAACACCCTACTGATTCCCCGCCGGGGCTAACACGTAACGGCCAACAGATGTGTGGGCCGCTCCCGGCGGGGAATCCGGGGCGGGCTGCACGGCCCAATGTGCACCCGCACAGCCCCTCCCCCCCACGCTCCCCCAGCAGCCAACCCTCCCAGAGACGGGCAGGCACTGTGGCCAATATGGCCGCTGCGCCTGCCCACCCCCGGGAAATTGACCACGGCCCGGAATAGGTGGCGAGCACGGCCACGGATTCCAGGCCGTGGTCAGTGGCCAGACGTGATGTTGACACGCTCAACCACAGGGAATTCCCCGTGGTTGAGCGTGTCAACGTCACATCTGTTCAGTGTTACTCTGGGTGGTCACCCCCGTGAATCACGGGGGGGCGGAAATCACATTCAACACGCAAATGGAGATGGTCCG